>JAOANR010000012.1:26791180-26969223 GCA_030278955.1 Hygrophila difformis
AAAAGCAGAAATGAACAGTGGCATGCAAACAGCGTGATCTCACCCTATTTCAGATCAAAAAGCTATTCTAAGCTAAAAATAAGCAAGAAACATTCAAAATAAAGAAGAACATGCTTAAACAAAAATAACAAGGATGGGCAGAATATTAAAATAAAGCAGGAGTCCTAATCTAGGGTTTGATCACACGTCCACACAACATTATCCATAATATGCCAACAGTAAACATAAAAATAACAAAATAGGGGTCAAATGACCCCAAAATGAAAAAGAAAGCATAAATCCATGGGGTGTGAGACCCATTTCATGATTTGGGACACAAATGATGAATGTTTTCCCATATTATTGAAGAGGTATTGTTAATACCCATGATTTGGGTATTACAAACCTTAAAACAAGAGTTTAGAAACCAAAACATGGTATAAAAATGGCTATCTAAGCAACCGTGAACAGTAAAAACACTAAACTAAGCTAAACTAAGAGCAAAAATTAAATAATACATGAAAATAAACCTAAACTACTCTACCTAAGGAAGAACTCCTAAGCTTGCCTGCAAGAGCTCTACAACAATTTCAATCTCTCTACTGGCCAACCCTTAGCTCATGGGAGACACCTCATATTTATAGAAGTGTAACCCTAAGCCCATGGGCCTTGATTCTAGCCCATTGTGTCTTAAGACATCACACACATCACAGCTTTGTCTCGGAGCATCAAGTTGGTCGCGGAACACACTGCATGTGGCAAGGCTTCTCGACTGGGTCTTGTGTCTCTATTTGTGCATCTTGGTCGCGGAACATGCCTTTGTCGCGGAGCATGCCATCGCGACAAAGGTCATCGCGCCAAGGGGCTTGGCTGGTCTCCTCTTCATTTGGGCCACTTGGTCGCGGAACATGCCTTTGTCGCGGAACACTGCATCGCGCCAAGGGGCTTCCGCGACAAGGGTATTCCTGGGCCTGCTGGATTGGGCCAGATGGGCCGAAAATATTCTTTTTGTGGGCTTTTCTATCTTTTTCCCATCTTTTTGTTTCCTTTTCTTTTTCTCATGTTTTTGGATTTTTCTAACTTAAATATGTAATAAAGTTACATATTTATGTCTTTTTCACACCAGCTTATTATTTTTACAATTATGCATAAATTAGTCCAATTCGACTGCTTTCTTACTTAATGTAAGACCGGAATGCGATCAAATGCCCGTTTAAGACACGGAAATGGATTGAAAATAATGGTCATTTTTGGCCATTATCAACATCCTCACATTTAATACTGATCGTCCCCGAGCAGTCAGAGTCAATGTTCGTAAGAACACGGACTCTACATATTCAATTCATTTTCGTGGCTTCATAAATCACATCCTTTTTGGATTGGGATAAGACAATCAAAAAATTACAAGTATTGAATTCCCTTGATTGCAGTGTTTAATGAAATGATACTTGCTCACTATATCGGGCCTACAAATCAAACATTATTATCAATCCTTCATGAACATCATGTTTGAAAGATGCAAAGATTAAAAATTAGAATTAAGGCATGACATGAACATTTTTAATGAAACAGAGCCTCACTTATAAGGGAATTGGAAAGATCACTCACTCTCAATTGGGGTTCAGTCAGTGAACGCTCATAATCAAATTTAATTAAATTATCCCATAAGCTTGCAATCAGACCAACTCGCCACCGGCTCATTTCTTCAAATCGAGATCACGAGGTCTTATTCGAGGGTTAGAACGGGGCATACGGTTGTAACATTAGGTAGGAAAGGGAAATTATTGGCTAGAAGTGGCAAAAATTAATTCTATCATAACTTGGCATTTTTATTTAAAATTTATGATCATCAATGTTTCTCTCTTTTTGGTTTTCTTTTGCATGACTTTAGACTATTGTCTAATTGCTTGTCATTCGCAATTTATTGATGTTGAATGAAATTCAACTTCTCTCTTCTTTTTTTTTTTTTTTAATCGGTTTATTGAATACCGATTTGATGAATTCATGATCATAAATTTAATGCCTTGATAAAATTTATTCTTGCACACTTGGGTTTGAATTTTTTTTTTTTTTTTTTTTTTGGTCTTTTTGTAAGGCTAGGAATAATATGAAGGGCTTCAAAGAAAAATTAGGCTTATAGGCTCAAATTGGTTAATCCTAAAGGGAAATATTTTTGGGTTTGGATTTCAAACGAAGGCCAAAAATTTGGGTTTTCTAGGTGCCTCGATCATATGCTCGATTTCGGGAATATGGCATGGTCTTGGATCGGTCCCAATTGCAAGTTCTAGTTTCCTTCAATCAAAATGATTCACACATCAAAGAAAATGAATGAGTAAAAGTGACTCATGACTCAAATCTCACAAGGTTGGGTTAATTCCTGTCATACAATATTCTCAAATTTAATCCAAGCTTAATTCTAACAATTTATTCAATCGAAATCTCTAACATGCAGTTTTATTACCCAATAAGCTGATCGCATCATTAAATTTTTATAGCTCAAAACCTCAGGAATTCATTTCATGCATGTCTTCAATTATATTATCCCAATTTGAAAGTCTGAAAATTTAATCATAAGCCTAAATTCAACCTGTGAATTTAGAGCAAGTTTATGCATATTTTTGCTGGTCATTTAATTGAAAGCAGTAAAGAGGCACTGCTGACATACTGAGTATGTCAACAGCATATTTTTGGCCTGACAGTCACTTATTCATCTCGGACTGTGCAGACATCTTTTCAAAGGAAAGCAGTAAAGAATTGTTCAGTGGTCTCAAAAACTGAGTTCCAATTTAGGGAAAGCAAATAAATACATCCGAGGCAAGGGATTCTCGTGCAGTTAATACGAACCTGCACATACAAAAGGGGAAATCCCTTGCAGATTACTACTACTAAGATGGAAATGAAATAAAACCTAATAGACTGGGGTTCATCTTCTTCCTTTCTTCTTCAGGGCATGTATCGGAGCCAGAGGACACAGCTGGAAAGCTCACAACGCAGGCACCAATCGCGGTTTCTCAGAGGTGCATGCCATCTTGGGCAGTAGACTCTGACTCCTTGGCCTGCCCACAGTTGTGGGTTGTCTGGGTTGTCTGTTATCCAAGCGAGGACGTTGGTGGAAGTGTACCGAAAAACTGATCGATCTGTCACCATCCTGTCGATTATTCTGATCCCCTGCTCAACTTGGCTTTCATCTGTCTTACTCATAAGCATCAATCCGCGGGTGAAGATTGACGTCTTATGGTTGTCCTCAAGTCCCGGGCGTAGCAGTTCACAAGCGCGCTCCTCATTCCCCTCTGCAAATGCCCTGAGTGCTGGGATGAGCTGAAGATTGAAGTTTCCTGCCGCTGTGCATATTCGCAGGAATCTCTCCTTCTGCCGACGGATCCTTACTTGCCATCTCTTCACAGTGGAGGTGTTAACCTCGCATCGCTTGTACACGATGGTAAGGTTTCCGGCGTCCCCGAGCTTCTTGCATACACGTTGTGCAGTAAACACATCCTTGATTTCATCCTCTCCTATCCGGGAGAGAATCTCACCAAGGAGTTCGAGCGGTAGGTCCAGCAGCTTGGTTCCCTCTGGAGCAGGGTCTGGAATGGGAGGATTACCCCTGAAAAGATAAGAAGCGATGAATCCAATTTTTATGTAATTTTCAGAAATTATTCAAGTTCAGAAACCAACATCCTCACATTTAGAGCTTTGCTCTAGATGTGAGATTATTAAATTTCTGACTTGAATTTTAATTTAAAGCACATGTAAATAATATTTGGTTTTAAATGGGCTAAAGAGCCCAAAATAAAATAAAATTGGCCATTGGGCCTAAAATCTTTTTAATGGGCCATAGGGCCCAAAAGTTTTCAGTTTTATTAAACAAGTCCGAGACACTTGTTGGAAGTGGAATGAGATGGATAGATGGAAATGGAATGCTCGAATATTGGAATGTGCAATGGAGACGTGGCGGAACGGATCTGCTGTTTCTGGATAGCTTGGACTGTTTGGACAGTTTTAGCATCCAAAAATTTGCAAACACTGTTTTTAATTTTAAAAATGGTTGACTTGTTTTATTTAACAAGGGTGGGATGTGAGTGGTCCCATTTTGGATTTTTGAAAAGGATAGCAGTTGGGTGACAAAAGTTCTGCTATCTTACTCACACTAGTGTTCCATTGGGAACAAAAGACTCAAGTCAAACATTAAACAAAAATGACTCTTTTTGTCTTTTTCTAAAAGTTGCTTTTATTAAAAGTGGAAGCTTCTCATTGGGTGTTTGTACTATGTTTCCATAAACAAACAAACATTTATTCCCATGAGATTTCTAACATGAGAACAAATGTGCCCAAAAAGATCTTACCTCTTTTATTACACCAAAACAACACTGTAGAGGTCACATCAAGATCAATCAAACCAATAACATCAAGATATTCAAAACAATACCCAAATGTTCATCAGTTTGTTCTTTCCAGTTTTAAACCTTCGAAAACTTATCCATTACCAGTTTCAAAATGGGGTTTCAGGCGTTTCAAAATGATGCTCATAACCGAGAGCACTTTGAAAACTTCCAAAAATCTAAAGTTAAATGCACATATACACCACACCACACCAAGAACACAACAAAATGAAAAACAAAATAAACGGGTCCGAATGGGTGCTATGAACATGGCGAAAACAGGGTTTACCCTCTCCTCCTTGGCTCGGGTCTAGGCACGGGTCCAAGGTTTGGGAGGAGTCCATGAAATCGGTCCATAGTTTCCCCTTGGAAATGGAGTGCAAGAGTGCGAAGAACACGTGGTGTTCGTTCGGATGAGAGAAAAATGGGGGAAAAGAAGATGAAGAAGTTGGAGGAAGTTGAAATGACAAGAGAAAGTGAAAAGAAACTGGAGGGGGTGGGGGGGTATAAATACTTGAACTTTTGTCGCGGAATCCGAGACTTTGTCGCGGAACCAGGTTCCGCGACAAGGCATAGCGACATCAGAGAGGTCGCGGAGTTGAGGGTTTGTCGCGGAGTCATGCTCCGCGACAAGGCTACCGCGACAAAGCTCAGTTATGGAGACAAGGTCAACGCAGATCATGTCGCGGAGCAGGGCCTGGTCGCGATGTATGACATCGCGACAGAGGACCTTCCGCGACAAAGAATTTTGAGTTTCAAATTTTCTTGGACTGGGCCCGAGTGTGATGTGGGCCTGAGTCCATTTTATTTGATTTGGGCTGAATAAATTCAGTCCAAGTAAATTCAAAATGCTGGGCTGAAAATTGAACAATCCACTTGCATAAAATTAGGTTGGGTTAGTTCCATTTAGCTGTGAATTTTGTTTCGGGTATTGAATTTCTTCAATTCCCGAAAACGTTTTCTTGGACTTATGGAACTAATCCAACCAAGAACCTGGTTTTCCATGTTACTCTTATCTGCTCCTCTTTTTTGGGGGTTCCGAACTTCTGCAAGATAGATGAATGAAATGCATTAGATTTTTCCAAATATCAACATCCTCACATTTAGAGTCTTAATACTCTAAATGTTTAATTGATCTTTGGGTACTTGCTCGTCATGAGATAAGTACTGTAAATATATACTATATATATATATATATATAAACTAAAATTTTTGTGTTTTTAAATGCTGTTTCTTATTGAGTGTAAGCCGGGTCTGCCACTGCTTGGCTTTCTTTCTCCGGATCGAACTGTCCGAGGTACTCTTTTAATCGTTGTCCATTCACCACTATATCGCCCCTGCCAGTTCGAATCCTGACAGCTCCATTTTTGAACACCTCTAGTACTTCATGTGGTCCTTCCCATCTAGATTTGAGCTTTCCGGGGAACAGCTTCAACCTAGTATTGAACAATAACACATGTTGACCAACATAGAAATACTTAGGTTTGATCCGGCGATCGTGCAACTTCTGGGTCCGCTCCTTGTAAATTCGAGAGCTTTCATAAGCTTGCGCTCGTATTTCCTCAATTTCATTGAGGTCCAACTTACGTTTGCTCTGAGCAACTTTCGGATCGAAGTTAAGCGTTTTAACGGCCCAGTAAGCTTTATGCTCTAGCTCTACGGGTAAATGACAGGCTTTTCCGAAGACCAGCCTATATGGAGACATCCCGATGGGAGTCTTATATGCTGTGCGGTATGCCCATAGAGCATCATTGAGCTTACGTGCCCAATCCTTACGGGTTATCCCGACAGTGGCTTCGAGTATGTGTTTGATTTCGCGATTGGATACTTCGACTTGACCACTAGTCTGAGGATGGTAAGGCGTGCCTATCTTATGGAGGATCCCATTTTTACTCATTAAAGTTTCAAAACCTTTATTAATAAAGTGTGTTCCTCCATCAGATATCACCACCCTAGGTACGCCAAATCGACTGAAAATGTTGTTCTTGAGGAACTTGATGACTTGGCTACCATCATTGGTCGGTAATGCGACAGCCTCGACCCATTTGGATACGTAATCGACAGCTACCAAGATATAGTAGTTTCCACCAGATGGTGGAAACAGTCCCATGAAGTCAATGCCCCATACATCAAAGATCTCAAGTGTGAGAATCCCCTTTTGAGGCATCTCATCCCTCTTGGAGATGTTTCCTAATCTTTGGCATCTGTCACAGCCCTTAACAAATGTCCTGCAATCCTCATAGATGTGAGGCCAATAAAATCCACATTCGAGGACCTTGTGGGCCGTTCGAGTGGGACCATGGTGACCTCCATATTCTGATTCATGGCATTTTCTGACAATTTGATAAGCTTCATGCTCGGTCACACATCGCCTGATTATTAAATCAGGGCAGTGTTTGAAGAGATAAGGTTCTTCCCAGAAGTAACTTAATACATCTCGTTTGAACTTATTCCTCTGATGATAGTTCGAAAACTGTGGGGTTACTCCGCATGCCAAGAAGTTAGCGATGTCGGAAAACCATGGACAAGCTTGATTATGCAGATGCAACGCAAACAACTGTTCGTCCGGGAAATCTTCATTGACGGCTTTTTCCTTTTTATCATTATCTAATCGAGATAAGTGGTCAGCAGCACCATTATCTCGACCTCGCCTATCTTTTATTATGATGTCGAATTCTTGCAACAGAAGTACCCACCTGATTAATCGAGGTTTTGCATCTTGCTTGCTAAACAAGTATCTCAATGCTGTATGATCGGTGTATACTATGGTCTTCGTACCTATCAGATACTGTCTGAACTTGTCAAACGCGAAGACTACAGCATACATTTCTTTCTCCGTTGTGGTGTAGTTAACTTGGGCCTCATTCAGGGCATGACTTGCGTAATGAATTACGCAATGTCTCCCATCCTTATGTTGTCCAAGAACTGCGCCCACGGCGAGACCACTAGCATCGCACATTACCTCGAAAGGTATTGACCAATCGGGTGGTTGCACTATCGGTGCAGAAACCAACATCTTCTTGAGCGTGTCAAAGGCTTGGACACACGCTTCATTTATTAAGAAAGGATTTTCTTTACAAAGCAGATTAGTGAGCGGCTTGGCAATTTTAGAGAAATCCTTAATGAATCGCCGGTAAAAACCGGCATGCCCTAAGAAGCTCCTAACTGATTTGATCGAGTTAGGAAGAGGAAGATTGGAAATGATGGAAACTTTGGCTGGATCAACTTCAATGCCTGTAGAGAAATGCGATGACCTAACACTATGCCCTCAGTGACCATAAAATGGCACTTTTCCCAATTTAAAACCAAGTTAGTGTCCTCACACCTCTTTAAAATCTTAGCAAGATTGGTCAAACAATCTTCGAACGTATCTCCATACACAGAGAAGTCATCCATAAAGACCTCAATGCATTTTTCGATAAATTCAGAGAAAATAGACATCATGCATCTTTGAAAAGTAGCAGGTGCATTGCACAAACCAAAAGGCATCCGTCGATAGGCAAAAGTGCCATACGGGCAAGTAAAAGTGGTTTTCTCATGGTCTTCACTGGAAATAACAATCTGATTATAACCAGAATAACCATCCAAAAAGCAATAAAACTCTCTCCCTGCCAACCTCTCAAGCATCTGATCAATGAATGGCAATGGAAAATGGTCCTTGCGTGTGGCCTCGTTCAGCTTCCGGTAGTCGATACAAACTCTCCATCCGGTCACTGGCCTGGTTGCAACCTCTTCTCCTTGCTCATTCTTGGTTATGCACATCCCTCCTCGTTTGGGTACGACCTGCACCGGGCTAACCCATTTGCTATCAGAGATAGGATAGATTATACCAGCATCTAAGAGCTTGATAACTTCTTTCCTTACCACTTCCTGCATAAGGGGGTTCAATCGCCTCTGAGGTTGACGGGAGGGTTTAAACTCTTCTTCCATTAGAATCCTGTGCATGCAAATAGAAGGGCTTATTCCTTTTATATCAGAAATGGTCCAACCTATTGCATGTACATGTTTCTTAAGAACGACCACCGGAGCATTTTCTTGCTCTTGGGAGAGCTTAGCCGAAACAATCACGGGTAACTTTTTATGTTCTGCGAGAAACGCATACTTGAGATGATCGGGTAGTGTTTTAAGTTCAAGCTCTGGTGGACATTCAACGGAAGGGAGTAGTTTGCGAGAATTGGGTAGTGGGAGAACAGATTTACCTTCGGGATCCTGCATCAGTACAGGATCCTCTTCCTCCTCTTGGTTGGCGTCATCATGGAAGTCGATGCCGTCAAATTCCTCCAAATCCCCTGTTTCGGGATCGGCGAAGTGAACGGCTTTGCATCCTTTGTGCTCCACGCCAGCAGGCTTCAGTACCTGCTTTTATAGTTCATCCATCATCATTTCACAATCAAGTTCAGAGTCTGGCTCTTCCCTAACTATTACATTTTCAAATGAAAAACAAGAACTGTCATTCGGAAATTTCTGCAATTTCTCCATATCAAAGATGATCTCCTCGCCATCGACCCTTAAGGTGACTTTTCCGGATTTAGCGTCAATCAGTGCACCACCAGTGGCTAGAAATGGGCGTCCAAGGATAAGCGGCATTCCAGAATCCTCTTCAATGTCGAGGATGATGAAGTCGACCGGGAAAAGAACCTGCCCGGTTTTGACCACAACATCCTTGAGGATTCCTACGGGCTGAGTGATTGATCTGTCTGCAAGTTGCAGTCTCATCTTGACCGGTTGAATTTCTCCAAGCTTAAGGCGAACAGCCATAGCCAGTGGCATCACATTGATGCTTGATCCTAAATCACAAAGCCCCATACTCACTTTGGCCTTTCCGAATTGTACTGGAAGTGTGCAACATCCGGGGTCCTCCTTCTTTTCAGGCATTCTCCTCTGAACGATGGCACTGCATGTGCTGTTGAGAATAATTACCTCTTCCTGCTCAACCTGCCTTTTTCCTGAAATCAATTCTTTCAAGAACTTAGCATAGATGGGCATTTCAGAAATCATTTCTGTGAGAGGAATGGTTATCTCTACAGACTTTAATCGTTGCAGAAATTTCTTGAATTTAAGATCATGTTCTTTATTTTTAAGCCGCGCAGGATAAGGAATCCTGGGCATGTACTTGTTGTTAGCAATTTTTGGTGGTGAAGGGAAGGAAGTTGTACCTTCACCTGTACCCTTATCTGTTTCAGCCGTTTCAGGCGCAGCTTCAGTCTGCAATTCGGCTGTCTCTTTTTCCGCTTCGTTCCCATTATCAGCTTCCTTACCAGCATTGTCAACAATATCATCTTCTTCAAATTCCGCTCCAGTATCTGCTCCCTTTGGTCCAGCTAGTACTCTTCCAGATTTCAAGGTTATTGCCTTGCATTGCGGGTTCTTTTCCGCAATACTAGGCAATGTTCCTTTGTCCCTTTTCTGCATCTCATTAGCCATCTGTGTAACTTGGGTCTCCACATTTCTGATGGAGGCCTGCAGTTGATTGTTGATCTCTTTCTGACTAGTGATGAAATCAGTCATCAAATTCTCAAACCTTGAAGGAGGCTTTTGATTCTGATTCTGATTTTGGTTCTGATTCTGATTCCACTGGCCTTGGTTTGGGACAAACTGAGGCTGGAAACTCTGATTGGGCTGAAAGTTCTGGAAATTCTGAGGCGGCCTCTGCTGGATCTGAGGTTGGAAACCTGGATTCTGAAAATGTTGGCCCCTGTTCTGATTGAATCCTTGGTTCTGCTGAGGATTGAATTGCTGCTGTGGCTTATTCAAGAGATGTGAGTTCAAGGCGTTGTTGTTTGAGTAGGACAAATTCGGGTGTCTATTTGGAAAAGCTCCTGCATAGTTACAGCTCTCAGCTGTGACTTGCTCGCATGTGTCAGTTGCATGAGCACCTTGACACAGTCCACAGATCACATCAGTTTGCTGTCCCTGCGCAGAACTTCCAACTCCTTGATTTACAGACAACGCTGCCACCTGCTCTTGAAGCTTTTCAATGTCTGACTTCTCTACTGTACCTACAGCACATAAACTACGAGGGGGAGTGAGATTACCATCATCAGTTAGGACAGAACGGTTGACACTCATGGCTTCAATCTTTGCCCAGGCTTGGTCCATCGGTATGTAGAGCAAATGTTGACCACCGGCAGCATCAAGCATGGATTTCCATGCTGGGGTCAGACCACTGTAGAACTTTCTCAGTCTCTCCCAGTCATGGAAGCCATGTTGAGGACACTTTCTGAGTAGGTTGAAGAATCTTTCCTTTGCATCATACAAGGACTCGTCTGGTTTCATCTTGAATTCCGCAATTTTGGAGCGGCATTCATCCACCTTGGACTCCGGGAAGTATTTTGCTAGGAAGTTTCTGATCACATCTTCCCATGTAGACTTCTGATTTACGGGCAGTGACTTGTACCATGTTCGTGCTCCGCTTGTCAGAGAGAAGGGGAATAGCCTTAGTCGAATAGTGTTTGCGGGTACATCACGATTTTTGATCGTGTCGCACAATTCTAGGAAGGTTTGCAGGTGATCATGGGGATCTTCATGACTTGCTCCGGCAAACTGGTTGCTCTGGACTAGATTGATTAGGGCCGGTTTCAGTTCGAAATTCCTGGCCAGGAACGGAGCTTGTCCAGGAATGTTCAGATATGGCTCTAAAATCGGCTGCATGTAATCAGCAGCAGCTGCTGCTTGATGATTGTTCTCAGGCCCGCCTTGGTACTGCTGTGGGTAGTAGTTCTGAGGCATGAAATAGTTCCTCGGATCATTGAAATCATTCGGATTCGGGGGATTCTGATGGGGGTTATGGTATTGCTGATTCTGTTGGTTCGGGAAATTTTGCTGATTTGGTTGGTTTTGGTTGTTTGGTGGGTTTTGGTTCGGGTTGGGAGGGGGTGCCTCGAAGTGCTGCTGCTCCATGTTTGGTGGATTCCCACCTCCTTGTATGATCTGGGGAGGGGGATCATCCAAATCATCATGATCAGCATCTTCGGGGTCTTCCTCAATGTTGTGAAGTGGGGGATTGGGTTGAATGATTGGTGGGATGTCAGGGTTTGCCATTTCGGAAATATCGCTGCTGGTGCTTGGCGAAAGTAATGCCTGTCGTTCCCGTTCCCTTCTTTGTTTAGTCTCCGCCCTAAGACGTCGAGCTGTCTTTTCTATCTCTGAATTAAACGGGATCTCGGCTGGCGTCTGCTTCCTCCTTTGCATAGAACAACGGCTTCAATAATGACAGTACCTGTACAATCCCCAGGTTAGAAGTGGTTCTGAAGGTGAATATTTATAATTATATTTATAGGCTAATCTAGGAGCAATGAGGAATGTAATTCTCTAAATAAAACGGCGCTGCATCCTCCCCGGCAACGGCGCCATGAAACTTTTGACAAGTTTCATTAACACGAGCTTTTTCTAAAATTATACCAGGTTAGATTTATTAAATGAAAAGCGTTATGATTCACGGGAAAGGGTTTAGGGATACATCAAGATTATTAGTCTTTTTATTACTCAAGTGTGGTGCGTTGGTTTCAAATGGCGCTGTGGTCCTCTCTGTCATGGAATGTTGACAAATCTCATGGCATAGCCGGGATAGGTTGACCTTCAGCCTGTCACACTGAGGATCCCCGGCAGATATGCCATGATACTTCTCATCAATTCTTGCCATAAGAGTTCCTGCCATGAAACTTTTTGACAGATTCCCACTACATGAGTATTTTCCAAAAAATCATGATCCTGGTTTAGGTTTTATTTAATGAAACCAATTTATGATGGCGGTGTTGTGATTAGGGGTATATTTATACATAGTCATGTTTTTATTGCTCGTAGTTAAGAAACTGTGCCCCCGAAAGCGCACGGTGTCAAAAATTGCAGTAATTTATAGTAAGACCGGATCGTTCACTGGAGGATGTGCGATAGAAGCAGGTCCCACGTCGTTTTACTAGATTTTCCATTCGTATTGCTCAATAGGTTTGAAAGATGATTAATACCTACTAACATGAATTTAAATTAGATCTCGAAAGCAGTAAATTAATCTACAAAGCAAATAAATCTATTCTAGAAAGCGGATAAGAATTATTCTAGGAATGCAGTAAACATTATCTACGAAAGCAGGGAAAAGGTGCATTGTGCCAACCGTGAAGTTGAGTCACAATGTAGACAGAAGGGACAGGAAGAAAAGAATGAAAATTGGACAAGAGTGAGATACAGCAATATTAACCTTCCATTCTCATACGCAGATCTTTGTTTGGGATAATTCTATCAGATAGCTAATTCTCATGCTCTCAATAAGGCTTTCCCTTTAACAGACAGGTACTTGCAATATGAGTTTACATGTTCTTAAGACCGCAAATTCTAAGATACCACAGATTCGTAACTGCCCTGGCCTGGGTGTGTTACTTCATCTGTGGTGGAAAAGCAACACCCGACACATCATTTATTGAAATGCCAAGTACCACTATCATTCTCCCATGTCACACCCAAAGATTTGAATTCAGCCCTAAACTATCCCTTAACTGTCATTCCTAGTAGCAGTTACACAACTCTCAATACAACCGAGTGACCTCTAATGAAAGCGGTTAAAAGGAAGCGGTAAAGAAAGCATTTAAACCTATCACTCGGAGGTTTTGAAAATCTGACCCTGGTAGTAAAAGACAGCTCCCCATCAGGATGAAGGAGTATGGATCAAGAATTCCCAGCTCTCAGTGAACCACTAGTGTGTTCACTTCCTTCCGGGTGATTATGAGATACAAACTAATGAAACGAACTAATAAATTAGTTCGTTCCGGATGCACTCACTCAGGACTCAAAAGTAGGCTTTGGCAGAAGAGGATAGCAGTTGAAAGAAAACTCAACCCTATCTTGGAAAATAACCAAGGCCTGAATGATGTTCCTCTAAGATTATTTACTACACTGTATTTGAATCCAAGTGGACCCCATCTCGGTGTAGCACTTAATCTTACATTTCCATCAACCAGCAATTTTGGAAAATAATGGATTTGAAAATCGTTCCCTGTCAGGTACTAAACTCTCAGTTAAAACACAGACCCTTTCAGTCTAGGCGAGACCTAATCGCTGAATCTGCTTCTTAATTTCCCAAAATACAACCCTTGACAGAATATGAATTAGTCATAACTGAAGAATTTATCCCTTACTCAGATCCGAATTTTATAAAGAGGTTTTTGTTGGAAATTTATAAAGCAATATCTATTTAAGATCTAGACTTCTATTGTCCAAGGGAAGGATCCCAAAATAAGTACAGACCACAATAGTATATAATATTATCATGCATAAAGATATATGGAAGTGTAAAATGAATTGACCCAAAATATAAATGCGGGTCTAAACAGAAGGTGAAACACAGAATGAAGTGGTCAAGGGACCAAAGTAATGGCAGAATAATCAGGTGGACTGTAAACATCTACTGTCCAATTTCCTAATCACTCGGATGGAGCGAATTTAGACTGCTTAGACCCTATAATGATGGTGTCAACACCAGTTGGGCCTCCACTGTCTGTGAATTCGGATAAAAACCTACATGCTTCCCTTCTATGATGATCATCAGTTGGCATTGACTGATGCCAACTGACTCCCAGTACGGATTGGGATTCAGGTTTGGAAATTAAGAAATAAAAATAAAACTGTATCTGGATGGGAGTCAGCCGAGCAGCTATTATAACCCCGGATGGGCGAACCGCCAAGGCTTCCACTGACAGCCATCCAGACCATGCAAAATAACAATTAGTAACTAATACCCAGAATACGAGCTAGTTATCCATGAGGGAGTACCCGCCAACATTAGTCTGATGTATTCTTTACTAATGGTTCCACACAACACACAAAGACAAAATAAATAAGAACCAAAAGAAGATCCCTTGTATGAGAGACATTGGTTTCTCATGCAAGGTTGTGGATTGGGTCCACATGTGATGGTCTTAAATAACCCTTCCTACCATAATTAATTACAGTCCAGATTATCTGTTTAAGCCATCGAGATTTTGTTTATACAAGAATGTTTTAATGGCAACTGAACAAAGGTCCTTTAGTCATGATGATTATTGAAGTTTGATTATTGCTAATCTCAATCTTTAATCATTAATGAGTCAAGGGTTCAATCAGTTAAGTGATGCAAATGGAGAATCAAAATTTGGGCAGCATAACACCCCATATTGCAATTCCAGAATGTTACATCCTAACCCGTGGGGCTATGATGTGAGTGTTGCAATATACAATAAGGAGAGAATGAAGTTTGTTTGAGATTAAATAGAGGGAGAGGATCCCTTGTCGCGATATCATAAATTTTGTCGCGGATCGAGATCCGCGACATGGACATCCCGACAAGTTTTTAGAATTTTTGGCAGCATAACGCCTCTTTGTCGCTATGCAAGATTTTGTCGCGGAACGTGGTTCCGCGACAAGGGTGACATCGCGACAAAGTGTTTTCAGAAAATTCCAAAGCATTTGAACCCTTGTCGCTATGCATGGAAATTTTGTCGCGGAACGTGATTCCGCGACAAGGTGTTCCGCGACAAGGTGTTCAAAGATCAAGGGACATGGCATAATTTTTCTGTCTCAGAATGGGATTTTGTCGCGGAACGTGGCTCCGCGACAAGATGATTCCGCGACAAAAAGCCATGAAGACAAAATGCAAGAGTTTGGCTCCTTTGTCGCTATGCATGGACAGTTTTGTCGCGGAACGTGGCTCCGCGACAAGGTATTCCGCGACAAGGGTTTTAAATTATGGAGACAAGTGTCTTGAAACACCTTGGTCGCGTAACAGCCGTTTTGTCGCGGAACGTGGTTCCGCGCCAGAAGGCGGTTGGCGCCCAAGGTGGTTCAGGACAAAAGTCAGAAAAAGCAGAAATGAACAGTGGCATGCAAACAGCGTGATCTCACCCTATTTCAGATCAAAAAGCTATTCTAAGCTAAAAATAAGCAAGAAATATTCAAAATAAAGAAGAACATGCTTAAACAAAAATAACAAGGATGGGCAGAATATTAAAATAAAGCAGGAGTCCTAATCTAGGGTTTGATCACACGTCCACACAACATTATCCATAATATGCCAACAGTAAACATAAAAATAACAAAATGGGGGTCAAATGACCCCAAAATGAAAAAGAAAGCATAAATCCATGGGGTGTGAGACCCATTTCATGATTTGGGACACAAATGATGAATGTTTTCCCATATTATTGAAGAGGTATTGTTAATACCCATGATTTGGGTATTACAAACCCTAAAACAAGAGTTTAGAAACCAAAACATGGTATAAAAATGGCTATCTAAGCAACTGTGAACAGTAAAAACACTAAACTAAGCTAAACTAAGAGCAAAAATTAAATAATACATGAAAATAAACCTAAACTACTCTACCTAAGGAAGAACTCCTAAGCTTGCCTGCAAGAGCTCTACAACAATTTCAATCTCTCTACTGGCCAACCCTTAGCTCATGGGAGACACCTCATATTTATAGAAGTGTAACCCTAAGCCCATGGGCCTTGATTCTAGCCCATTGTGTCTTAAGACATCACACACATCACAGCTTTGTCTCGGAGCATCAAGTTGGTCGCGGAACACACTGCATGTGGCAAGGCTTCTCGACTGGGTCTTGTGTCTCTATTTGTGCATCTTGGTCGCGGAACATGCCTTTGTCGCGGAGCATGCCATCGCGACAAAGGTCATCGCGCCAAGGGGCTTGGCTGGTCTCCTCTTCATTTGGGCCACTTGGTCGCGGAACATGCCTTTGTCGCGGAACACTGCATCGCGCCAAGGGGCTTCCGCGACAAGGGTATTCCTGGGCCTGCTGGATTGGGCCAGATGGGCCGAAAATATTCTTTTTGTGGGCTTTTCTATCTTTTTCCCATCTTTTTGTTTCCTTTTCTTTTTCTCATGTTTTTGGATTTTTCTAACTTAAATATGTAATAAAGTTACATATTTATGTCTTTTTCACACCAGCTTATTATTTTTACAATTATGCATAAATTAGTCCAATTCGACTGCTTTCTTACTTAATGTAAGACCGGAATGCGATCAAATGCCCATTTAAGACACGGAAATGGATTGAAAATAATGGTCATTTTTGGCCATTATCAGTACCCATCCAAAAAGCAGTAGTACTCCCTTCCGGCCAACCTCTCCAGCATCTGATCAATGAATGGCAAGGGGAAATGGTCCTTCCTGGTAGCGGTATTGAGCTTCCGGTAGTCGATGCAAACTCTCCAACCGGTCACTGGACGCGTCGCCACTTCTTCTCCTTGCTCATTAGTCGTTACACAGATCCCCCCACGTTTCGGTACGACCTGCACTGGGCTAACCCATTTGCTATCAGAGATAGGATAGATGATACCAGCGTCTAAGAGCTTGATAACTTCTTTCCTTACCACTTCCTGCATATGGGGGTTCAGACGCCTTTGTGGTTGCCTTGAGTGCTTGTACTCCTCTTCCATTAAAATTCTGTGCATGCAAACAGAGGGGCTTATTCCTTTTATATCAGAAATGGTCCATCCGATTGCATGTACATATTTCTTTAGAATGTCTAAGAGAGCTTTTTCTTGCTGTTGTGTCAGCTTGGCTGACACAATTACCGGTAATCTTTTATGTTCAGCGAGAAAGACGTACTTAAGATGGTCCGGAAGTATTTTAAGTTCAAACTCTGGTGGGCATTCAACGGAAGGCAGTAATTTGCGAGAAATGGATGGGAGAGAGAGATCAGATTTACCTTCAGGATCCTGTGTCAGTACAGGATCCACTTCCTCCTCAGCAGTGCTTTCCTCTTCCTCCGGGATGAACTCAACTCCATCGAATTCTTCAAGATCCCCAGAGATAGGGTCCTCGAAGTGGACAGCGTTGCAGCTCCTTGATTGCTCCGCACCTTCTGGCTTCAGTACCTGTTTTGAAACTTTGCTTGGCTCATCAGTCACAGAGTCTATGCTCTCATCCTCACTCCTACTGTCTATTACATCAAAAATGGAACAAGATCCCTCAGACGGGAACTTCTGCAGCTTTCCCATGTTGAAATTCAATTCTTCTTCTCCGACTCGGAGCTTGATTTGATTTGATCGCGCGTCTATAAGTGCACCACCGGTTGAGAGAAAGGGGCGGCCTAAGATCAGTGGCATCTCGTAGTCCTCCTCTATATCCAGAATAATGAAGTCGACGGGAAAGAGGGTCCCTCCCGTCTTGACAATTACGCCCTTCAGGATTCCGATTGGATGGGTAATTGATCGGTCTGCCAGCTGTAACTTCATTGTAACCGGTTCAATTGTTCCCAAGTGAAGACGTTTCACCATGGCAAGTGGCATAACGTTGATGCTCGATCCCAGATCGCACAATCCTTTTCCAACATTAGTTTTCCCAATGTGGATCGGCAATGTAATACATCCTGGATCTTCCTTCTTCTCCGGTAGCACTCTTTGGATAATGGCACTGCAACTGCTGTTCAAAATCACTACTTCCTCCTGCTCAATTTTTCTCTTCCCTGAAATCATTTCTTTAAGAAATTTAGCATAGACGGGCATTTCTGAAATCATTTCGACCAATGGAATAGTGATCTCGACAGCTTTCAGTCTTTCTAAAAACTTTTTAAATTTTTCATCTTGTTCCTTATTTTTAAGACGTGCAGGGTACGACACCCTTGGCATGTACTTATTATTGTTTGTTTTTGGTGGTAAAGAGAAGGAAGTTGTACCTTCAACCCTACCCTTTTCAGCTCCCTTTGCAGCTTCAGCCTGCGAAATAGCTGTTTCTGATTTGTCCTCGACCAGTCCAATACCATCTCCTCCTTCAATCCTTTCATTTTCTTTTTCACCCTCCAATGGATCCTTTTCCTTCTTGGCCGTCTCTTTTCCATATCCAACAATTCCCTTTAGAGTCTTGCCTCCCCGCAGTGTGATTGCTTTACACTGCGGGTTAGCTTCAGTACTGCTTGGAAGTGTTCCTTTCCCCCTGTTCTGAAGTTCCTTGGCCAACTGGGTGACTTGCGTCTCCACATTCTTGATTGATGACTGCAGTTGTTGATTTATATCCTTCTGGTTGGCTATAAACTCAGTCATCAAGTTCTCCAAACGAGATGGTGGCCTTTGGTTATATTGCTGATTCTGATCAGGTTGGGATTGGAAATTCTGGAAATTCTGGCCTTGGTTCTGATTAGGCCTCTGTTGGATCTGAGGTTGGAAGTTCTGATTCTGATTTTGAAAGTTCTGCACTCTTTGCTGGACGAATCCTTGATTCTGAGGTCTGAAGTTTTGCTGTGGGTTTTGATTTGCGAACTGGTTGGGCTAGTTTGGCTGTAACAAATGCGCGTTAAGTGCATTGTTGTTGGAGTAAGAGAGATTGGGATGGCGATTTTGGTAGTTCCCGGCATAATTACAGCTCTCGGTAGCTATCTGTTGGCATGTGTCAGTTGGATGAGGTCCCTGACACAGTCCACAGACAACCCCCGATTGCTGTGTTTGAACTTGGTCAGATGAGGTTCCTGCCTGAGAAGCGTCTATTCCCTTCCCTTTATCCTGACTCAGCTGTATCGCAGCTACCTGTTCCTGCAATTTTTCAAAATCTGTTTTCCCTTCACTTACAGCAAAGACTTTTCTGGGAGGATCCTCCTTCCTATCATCTGTGTTTAGGATGGATCTGTTGACAGACATTGTCTCAATCTTCTCCCAAGCTTGGTCCATAGGCAAGTGGAGTAAATGTCGTCCGCCAGCAGCGTCTAACATTGTTCTCCATGGATGGGTGAGTCCTCCGTAGAATTTCCTCAATTGCTCCCATGGTGCGTACCCATGTTGGGGGCATCGCCTGATGAGGCCCAAGAATCTTTCCTTCGCATCATATAATGACTCGTCTGGCTTCATTTTAAAATCTCCAATCTTGGCTCATCCTTCCTCAATCTTTGATTCCGGAAAATATTTCAGCAAAAAGCTCCTCACCAAGTCTGCCCAAGTGCTCCTCTGATTGATAGGCAATGACTTATACCAGTCCCTGGCACCACTATACAAAGAAAATGGAAACAACATTAGCCTAATAGCATCAGGAGAGACTCCCTGATTTTTGATCGTGTCGCAGAGCTCCAGGAAGGTCTGGAGATGATCATGAGGGTCCTCATGATTTGCACCGCAGAGCTGATTGTTTTGCACCAAATTAATGAGTGCCGGTTTGAGCTTGAAATTGCGTGCAGGAAAATGTGCTCTCCCAAGTCCATCTAGATAGGGCTCTACTATTGGTTGCATGAAGTCTGCTGCTGCTTGCTGCTGTTGTTGATTTCCTTGTTCAGCTTGGTTCTGGTGCTGTTGGTGGTAATTGGGAAATTGCTGGAAGTTATGTGGATCTTGTGGGTTGTTCTGAAACTGATCTGGATTGAAAGCTTGGTTTTGGTACTGCTGGTTTGGTATGTTTTGGTTTTGGTGAAATTGGTTTACGGGTGGTGGTGGTTGTTGGTGGAATTGCTGGTATTGCTGCTGATTAGGATTTGGTAGATTCTCCTCTTCGTTGGCGCGATTAGGATGCTCTACCACTCCTCCGTCAGCTCCATTACCAGGGTTATTTGGTGGTTGGTCTATGGGTAAGATTGGGGGAATGTTCTGGTTATCTGCCATGTCTGATAGATCGCTGCTAGATGTTTCAGGTGAAGTGCGGGTCCGACGCTCCTGCTCTTTCCGTCTTCTGGCTTATGCCCTCAGTTGGCGAGCGGTCCTTTCTATTTCTAGATCGAACGGTAGCTCCAGTAATGTGTTCCTTCTCCGTTGCATAAGCAGTTGGTATCAAGCTTTTGACAGTACCTGTACAACCCCCAGGTTAGTAACGGTTCAAGAATATATACAAAAACTGTCTATGAGTAAATCAGGAATGTAATTCTCCTAGTAAACGGCGCTGCATCCTCCCCGGCAACGGCGCCATGAAACTTTTGACGAGTTTGCGTGACACGAGTATTTTCCAAATTTTCTTACTGGTTTATTGCTCGAGGAGGAAACTGCGATTTCAAATGGCGCCTCGAGAATCCCCGGCAACGGCGCCATGAAACTTTTGACGAATTCCGCCAACACGAGTAATTTTATTAAATGAAAAGAGTTATGATGTGAGGAAGGGGTTTAAGGATATGTTGTAATTTCCCTTTTTATTATTCATGTGGGGTCTTTTGATTTCAAATGGCGCTGTGGTCCTTCCCGTCATGAAACTTTTGACAATTATCATGGTGCAGCCGGGATTGACCTTCAGTCTGTCACCCTGAAAGTCCCTGGTATCTGCACCATGATGCTTCTCTTAATTTCCTGTCAAGAAGATACCTGCCATGAAGCTTTTGAACATCTTCCCACTACATGAGTATTTTCCCAAAATGTTGTGTTTTTATTTACTCGTGTCAAGAAACTGTGCTCCCGAAAGCGCACGGAGTCAAAAATTGCAGTAATTTATAGTAAGTACCCGATCGTTCACTGGAGGATGTGCGATGGAAGCAGGGCCCACGTTGTTTACTAAGATTTTCCACTCGGTTACTCAATCCAAGTTTTGCAAGGGTTTCTAACAACTACTTGACATAAATTAAATCCAGATTATGAAAGCAGTAAAATTATTCTACAAAGCGTGGTAAAAGAAAACAATTAAATCTATACTACGAAAGCAATGTAAAATTATGCTACACTATCTAGAAAGCAGATTTAAATATGACAGAAGGGACAGGGAGGAAATAATAAAGATTGGACAAGATTCAGATGAAACACAATTAAACTTCCCTTTTTATACACAGATCTTAGCTTGGGATAATCCTCTAGTTAGCTAACTCTCATGCTCTCTATACCATGTTCCCTTTAACAGACAGGTACTTACAGTAAGAGTTTACATGCTCTTAAGATAGCAATTTCTAAGATACCATAAACTCTTAACTCTCCTTGCAATGCCTTGCAAAAGTATGTTAATTATTTACGGTGGACGAGCAACACCTGTCAAATCATTAGTTGACATGCCAAGTACTGCTATCATTCCCCCATGTCACACCCAAAGTTTCAAATCAAGCCCCAAACCATTCCATAACTCTCAAACCTTTTAACAGATGGACAGCTCCTAATTCTTCCGAGTGACCTCTATGAAAGCATTTAAAAGAAAGCAGTAAAGAAAGCTGAAAAGAAAGCATTTAAATCTATCACTCAGAAGCGTTAAAAACGTCTCTTTCCGTTAGTATAAAAGAGCCCCTGGTCTTGGTGACCAGATGCAGATCAAGAACCCCCGAGATATCAATAAGCCACAGGGCTTACAACATCTGGGTAGTTATGAGATACAAACTAAATGAAGCAGATCCATAAATGAACCTATTCCGGATGTACTCACTCAAGACTCAATTCTAGACTTTGGCAGAAGAAGATAGTAATCGAAGGAATACCCGACCTTACCTTATAAATTCACCAAGGCCTATATGTTGTTCCTCTAGTATTATCTATCACATCTCATTTACACCCAAGTGGATATTGACTTAATGCGATATCTAATATCAGATTTCCAACACACAGCAATTTTGAGAAGCAAATGAATATTTGAAAATCATTCCCTAAACAGGTACTAGACTCTCAATCAAAAACACAGATCCTTTCAGTCTAGATGGGACCTAATCGCTGACTCTGCTTCTAAGCTCTCAAAATCAACCCCCAATGGAATGTGAATTAGCCATAACTGTTGAATTTATCCCTTACTCAAATCCGGATTTTATAAAGGAATTTTTGTTGGAAATTTATTATGCAGCATCTGATTTAAATCAAGACTTCTGTGTCCAAGGGGAAGGATCCCCAAAATAGCAATAAGACCAGAACATCTACATAATAGTATCATGCATACGAGTATATGAAAAGGAAAATAAGGTACCCCAAAATATATGGTGGGGTTAGACAGAATGCGATACACAAAGATGGATTAGCCTGAGATGAGAAGAAATCGGCTATAAGGAATGCCAGAGATAGTTGGGGTTCTCCAGACTGCAAACATCTGCAGTCTGGTTCCCAATTATCCCAGATGAATGATTGTAGACAGAAAGAATCCCAAACAACGGTGACCGCCGTCATTTAGTTTTCTTTTGTCTGCGAGAGGAAGAAAAACCCACATATTTCTTGCTGAAATATTTCTCAACTGATGTTGGTCGACATCAGTTGATACTATTGCAACTTGAATTCAGGTTGAAAAATTAAGATAAAAAAAATTAGAACTGTATCTGATTAGGAATTGGCTGAGTGACTAATCGAAACTCTTAGTGAAGAGAACGCTCGCCGAAGCTTCCACCAACCACTAACCAGATCATGCAAAATAACAGATAATGATTGACACACAGAAGACGGGTTAGTCGATATCCCTGTGAAGGGACCTTTCACCAACATTAATCTATGTGATTCTCATTATCCGTTCATACACACAATGAAAGGGAAAATCATAAAAATAAAAAAAAAATATTTTTGGTATTGTGTGGATGTTAAGCACACAATTAGTGGACACTAATGAGTTGAAATGTGTAATGGATAAGAATCAGATGAACTGGGCCTAGGCCCAACACATCCATGCAACTTACACAAATCATGAAAGAAAATATTTTTGGAGTTTTCAAAATAAAAGGGATAGTTCAATTTGAATTATTGGGGTAATTCGAAGTGAAAATGCATGAAGGATGAAGTATTACTTACCCAATTAATCCTTGCAAAGAAATGAGATATCATCTAATTCGAATTGTTGAGCAATTCGAATTAATTCGAATTGGGCAACTCAAATTGATGAAGTCCTTTCCTTGCTCAAAATTGACTAAGGCATATACCTCAAGAGGAAGGTGAGTTCGAATTGTTCAGCAATTCGAATTAATTCGAATTGCACAATTCGAACTAGTAAGAGATGGAAAATAAACTAAGGCATGAATGGATGGTATGCAATACAATATGGTTTTCCCAGCCAATTCGAATTGTTGAATCAATTCGAATTAATTCGAATTAGAGAATTCGAATTGGTTGAAAACCACATGGAGGAAATTTTTGGGTGTGCAATTCGAATTTCTTAGGCAATTCGAGATAATTCGAATTGCCTCAATTCGAATTACACATTTTCAAACAACAACAATTTTTTGTTTTCACAAGTATGGGTTAGGTGAACACTGTGCTGTAATGATGGTTTTAGATTTACTAAATCCTTCATCTCACATCAATGTCATTTCACAGCCACCCTAGTGAAATTTTTACGAAATAAACAAACACATGTCCAGTGGGTATTGGCAAGATTCAAACCCTATTGCTACAAACAAAGGATCAAAGATCAAAGAACCTAAAACATCTAGTTATCTAAGAACTGCATGAATAAACTAAGAACACTCAAGTTATCTAAGGTAAATAAGATCAAGGCAGGAAGAATAAAACCTAAATATAAATGTTAACAAACCTTAAAAACATCTAAAACCTAAGAACACTTATTTGAAGCTCTAAGGCACAAAATCAATCCAAAAACCCACCAAACATGCATTTATTAAGTTTGAATGTCAACTAGGACATAATAAATGTAACCTAGTTGAAACAAACAAACATACTAAGCATTTATTTCTAGGGAAAGCATTGAAGAGTGCCATAACACATGAATAACACCATTTCTGGAAATTTTCTTGTATTGGCACTTTGAAAGCAAAATAAAGAACCCAAAACCATCATTAGGTTGAAGGTATGGTTTATTTTAACTAGAAAGCATGTAAAAATATGGAGAATGGCTACTATAAGGTTTATACAAACTGCTTCTATACTAAACTAAGATCAAAGCATGTAAAGATTACACTACTTGCAAGAAAAATAAACTAAACTAAACTAACTACCTACCTAACCCTTAAGGGGTGTGGAACCTCCTGCTGTTCTTTTTGTCCCAAGCTGCTTTTTGGCAAAATTCTTGATCTCCTGATTCTGTTGTTGAAGGTCTGCTTTTATAGACAATCTTCAAAACCCTAGGCCCACCAATGTTGTGCTCATGTTCCACAGCTTTGATGAGTGAAGTTCGAATTAATTCAATCAATTCGAATTAATTCGAATTGTGAGGTCTCCTCCTTGAGCTGGAAATTTGGCCCTCAGTTGTCAATTCGAATTGTTGTGAAGAATTCGAATTGGTCTTTTCTCGAATTGGATGAGGGTTTCTGCTTGGCTTCCTTGCACTTGTTGGCAATTCGAATTGTTTGTGCCAATTCGAATTAATTCGAATTGGACAATTCGAATTGCATCTTCTTCTTGCCTTTGGGCTTCTTCTCTCTTCATTCCCTAATTCGAATTAATTCGAACTTTGAACAATTCGAATTAGACTTCTGCATCCCTTCCAACACTTAACCAATTCTTTGCTCTCTTTAGCAATTCGAATTGTTGTGCAATTCGAATTAATTCGAATTGCACACAATTCGAATTATGCTTCAACACTTAACCAAATTTCAGTTGTGGGATTTTCAATCTTTTTCCCATCTTTTTGGATTTTTGTGGGCTCTTTTATTCTTTTGCCCATCTTTTCATTCCTTTTTCTTTTCTTTTTCCTTTTTTCATGTTTTTGGATTTTTCTAACACAAATACAATTAAAAATTGCATATTTTGTGTATTTTCATTACCGGCTCTATGTTCTTACAAACTCGCATTAATCTGTCGAATTCAACTGCTTTCTTATTACAATAAGATGGAAACACGATCAAAATGTCCATCTCAGACACGGAAATGGATTGGAAATAATGGACAATTTTTGGCCATTATCAAGCATCAGGCCTCCAGTCCACACCCGGCCGCCGTGCAGCATCTGGCCTCCAGTCCACACCTGGCCGCCGTGCAGCATCAGGCCTCCAGTCTACACCTGGCCGCCGTGCAGCATCAGGCCTCCAGTCCACACTTGGCCGCCGTGCAGCATCAGGCCTCCAGTTCACATCCGGCCGCCATGCAGCATCACGCCGCTAGTCCATACCCGGCCGCCCAGGTTCACTGCTCAATGTGACGAAGCAACAGCCAACGATTGGCTGAAGCTAAGACTGTTCAGCTCATCTCTGACTGGACCCGCATTTGCTTGGTTTGCTTCCTTGCGGCCTAATTCAATTCAGAATTGGGCTGATCTCGAGCGGGCATTCCATGACAGGTTTTACACTCCCCTGTCACAGGTTAGTCTTGCAGATCTCACTAACGCTAAACAATTTGCCGATGAAACGGCAAGTGCTTTTATTAACAGATTGCAACGCCTTAAAAGTCGATGTACTATGGCAATTCCAGATAAAGAAATAGCCAATATAGCAGTGGCTAACATGTTACCGAAATTAAAAGAATATTTAATTGTGCAGGATGCAACTGACCTTGCCCAGCTGGCCGAGAGAGCGGCCCGCGTGGAAAAATTCCTGAGGGAGCAAGAAGAGAGGCGTCCTATGCGTCGAGTCCATTTCGAAGAAATGAAACTCAGTGATGATGAGGACGAACCTGTAGAGGTGGCTGTTGCAGAACTAGTTCAGACAGCCAAACCACATACATGTGCAGCTCTTAAGCCGCCAAAACAAAGAGAGGCTAAATATAAGCCTGAGGAAGACCTCTTTGACATAGGCAAGGCGGGTCAAGTGTTCGATGCCCTACTCAAAGATGGTGTGATTAAGCTGCCTGAGGGGCAGAGATTACCTACGGCTGAAGATATTCGAGGCCGATCTTTTTGTAAGTGGCATAATTCGTTTACTCACAGCATTACAAAATGCAGGAGTTTTAGGACTGCCATACAGAACAAAATAAAAGAAGGACGTTTGAAAATTGCAGGCATGAAGGTGGATTTAGACCCGTTCCCTCAACTTCCAATTGGCGCTTCTGGACTCTTACCAAACCCAGAAGACAGCGGCTCCAATAGCCGGACTGATAAAGGAAAAGAACATATTGAGTTCGACGAGAATGATGTAGATTTGTTATCGGATGAATCTGATCATGAAAGAAGAAAAGAGTTGTATAGTGAACAACCAAGATTTAAGAGCATGTCGAAGGAAGACTTCAAGAAAGTCCTAGAATCAGAAAAACAAGAACATAAAAAGAAGCAGAATCCTCCTCTGAGGGTTGAGATCCTTAAGCATGCTGTGGAGGTCCATGAGAATGGGAAAACCAACCTATTATCCATGATTATAGGCATGGTGTACAGGTGGTTCCAACTTTGATGAGGCGTCCCGAACATCCTGTTGAGGCTGAAAGGTGGATGAGGAATCGGGCTCAGAGCAGATTTGCCCAAAAGAAGCCGCCATCCTTGACTAGAAGTCAATTTAGACGGGCTCAGAGACGGTATGCCGAGGAGATGCGACAATGGGAAGCTCAGATACATAAGTTGGAGTCTTCAAAACCTCAGAAGCCAATACAGCCGACTTATTTCAGGGGAGAAACCTCCGAACAGCGGAAACTCCTTCACCAGAAGGTACGTGGTACGGTGGCATGGGTTCCGGTTAGGGAACCTAACTCGCCCATAATACCTCGTCAGGGAAAGATGCACAATGACTCAAGAAGACCACCACAACCACCACCACCTTCTACCAGAAGGCCAATGCGGGAAAGGCAGCAGTTGCCATCAACTTCTACCAGAAGACCAATGTGGGAGGGACTACAACCGCCATCACCTTCTACCAGGAGACCAGTGAAGGAGAGGTTGCAGCCGCCAGCAACTTCTACTACCAGAAGGCCAGTACGAGAGAGATTGCAGTGGGTAGAACAAAAGCCTCGGATACCTTCACCAAGGCCTAGGGTAACCAAAGATGATCCTCTTCAGACTAAACCATCAGTTTCTAAAGACAAAGGTAAAGCTATAGCTACCGAGTCTGGTGATCAAGAAAGTAGGGTTAAGTCTGTGGGACAAAAATTCATTGGGAAATTAGACAGCATGGATCTGACCCCTTCAAATATGGCCATGGCTAGTGTGCTTATGAAGTACATGACATATTTAGCGGCACAGGAGGCCGATGAACTCGGGAGTGAACCACATAGTTTCAAAGGATTCACAGCTTACTGCAAGGCGTTGGAATCCCAAAAGAAGCCAGAAGTCCCATCCGAAACAAAATTAACCAATGAAGCACAACAAGTGACTTTTGGGGCCACTACGTCTACAGAAGCAGGAGTGGCTGTGGAAGCCAATCTCAATGAACCTAAGGTGGGGATTGGTGCCTTAGGTATCATGACGAAGGAAGATGGCACGCTGGATGATATGAGTCTTGACATTGATGAGGGGTATGAAGATGGTGTATGGGACGATGCTGACCTCAACATTAATGAAGAGTACGATGGTGATTTAGAGGGCATGGATCTTGAGGATGATTTTGATAGTCCGGAATTCTGGAAAAAATTGGATAAAGAACTTGGGGATGCAGATCATAAGAAAGAACAGGAAGAAGAGTCGGCGGACCCCTCCGTACCCATGCAGGTCATTGGGTTAGCACCTGATGAAGATATAAGCGATGCCGAGTCTGAGATTTGGGACGATGAAGAGCCATCCTTAGCTAGGCTCATAGAAAAAATGGATGAAATGATAGCAGAATTGTCTCATCCAGCCCGGGATGTACCTCCTACACAAGAACTGGACGGCCAGCATGGTGCTGCAAATTTAGCTTCGACACAGTTTGCCAAACTCGAGGTGGCCCAGACAAGGCAACTGAAACCCTTGTACGTCAAGGCTCACATTGATGGACGTCCTGTACGCAGGGTATTCGTTGACAACGGGGCAGCGGCAAATGTAATGCCTATGTCGACTCTGAAGAAGATTGGGAAGAGTGAGAAAGATCTGATCCCCACCAGGGTCAGAATGTGCAGTTCCGTAGGAGAAGCGACCCAACCTGCCGGATTCATAACGACAAATGTCACTATCGGTTCCAAGACCATCAAAGTGGCCTTCTTTGTGGTGAAATCAAAGACTTGTTACTCGGCGTTATTAGGACGTGACTGGATCCACATGGCACAATGTGTTCCCTCTACTTTACACCAACCGTTACTCATTTGGGATGGTGACCAGAGAGAATTGGTAGAGGCAGATCCTCAACCCTTTGCAGGACAAGACGCCAATGATGAGGCGATCTTCTACTTAGAAGACATCCAACCTGCATCATCTTTAATTGGTATGGATATGGATCTGGAATCCATTGACTTCACAACAAGCGGCTTCAAGTTACGTCTTGCAGATAGCCGACATGAAGCATCATGCTCTGCATGACGAGCAGCTACAACATTTATAAGGACTTGTTGCAGCGGCTCGCCAACACTGAAATAATGATGGGTGCCGAAATCAAGTCCAAAAACCCAACTGACATTCGACCATCTGAGTGGCCATCTCCTATAAAGCGGACGTTGCCTAGTCCGGAAGCCAATGAACCACTTGTAAACAACAACCTCGGGATAGAGGCAGAGCCAAAGTTGACCAAGATCAGTGCGTCATTATCGGATGAAAAACGGCACCAACTGGTGGAGCTGATTCATTAATATAAGGATTGCTTTGCATGGCAGTACACAGACATGCCAGGACTATCAAGAGATCTGGTGGAACATAAGTTGCCAACTCACCCAGAATTCAGACCTCATAAGCAGCCGCCAAGACGGTTCGACCCAGACACCATCCCAAAAATAAAGGCCGAAATCAAGAAACTTCTTAGAGCAGGTTATATTAGAACTTGTTGTTATGTGGAATGGCTTGCAAATATTGTACCTGTTATAAAAAAGAAAGGTCAATTAAGAGTCTGTATAGACTTTAGGAATTTAAACTTGGCAACACCCAAGGATGAATATGTGATGCCTATGGCCGATATGCTCGTTGATGCGGCCGCTGGCCACAAGTTTTTATCTTTAATGGATGGTTATTCTGGATACAATCAAATCTTCATTTCTGAAAATGATGTACATAAAACAGCCTTTCGTTGCCCAGGGCCAGTCGGCATCTTTGAATGGGTAGTCATGCCTTTCGGATTGAAAAATGCTGGGGCAACATACCAAAGGGCCATGAATATGATTTTTCATGATTTAATTGGCCATACACTTGAAGTTTACATCGGTGACATAGTTGTGAAATCATGCGAATTTGATCAACACTTGGATCACCTTGAAGGTGCCTTCATCCGAATGAGGCAACATGGGTTGAAAATTAATCCAGCTAAGTGTGCCTTCGGAGTGGCGGCAGGGAACTTCTTAGGTTTCCTGGTGCATGAGAGGGGCATTGAGGTGGACCAAAATAAAGCTAAAGCCATATTGGAAGCCCGTGCACCATCCAATCTCAAAGAGCTGCAATCACTAATTGGTAAGATCAATTTCTTAAGGAGGTTCATTGCCAATGCAGCAGGAAAGATGAAAGCGTTCACTACCTTACTTAAAGGAAGAAAGAACGAGAAATTCATGTGGACGTCAGAGCATCAGGCAGCCTTTGAAGAAATAAAAAGAGCGTTGGTCAACCCTCCAATATTAGTACCGCCAAGGCTTGAAGTACCTTTGAAACTATACGTATCCGCCGCCGAAGAATCTATCGGTTGCCTGCTTGCACAGGATGATGAAGACGGCAAGGAGAGGGCTATATATTACCTTAGCAAGACTCTGCAAGGGCCAGAAGTGAGATATACCGCATTAGAAAAATTATGCTACGCCCTAGTATACTCCTGCAACAAGTTGGAACACTACATGTTGCCAAGAACAATTCATGTAGTAGCTCTCTTTGACTTGGTAAGGACACTCTTGCACAAGCCAGCATTGAAAGGCCGACAAGCTAAGTGGGCTATGAAGATTAGTCCCTTTACCCTGGTACATATTCCCCAAAAGGCAGTCAAGGGACAAGCCTTGGCTGATTTTTTAGCTCAACATCCTTCGTTGACACTGCCAGAGGATCCCAAAGAAGCGTCCTTTATAGGGTTCGAACCTTGGGAACTAACTTTTGATGGATCTTGTGCAAGCAGCGGTTCAGGAGCCGGTATTACGATTACTAGTCCTCGTGGAGAACATTGGAAGCTTTCTAGAGAATTAGAGCCTGGCATCACGGCGGAGTACGAAGCTCTAATATTTGGCCTCGAGACAGCATTGCTGAAGGGTGCGAAATCAATTATAATTTTTGGAGATTCCCAAGTCATCCTGAAACAGTTAACAGGAGAATACGAATGCAAGAGTCCTAGATTGATTAAGTGTTATGAGGTAGCACTAGAGCTACTGGGCAAGTTTTCAGACGCCACCATCACACACGTGCCTAGGATTCAAAATCAAGAGGCTAACGAGGTCGCTCAACTTGCTTCGGGCTGGCAGACTGGTCGCCCTAGGGGGGCACCACGCATTGCCACCATCACAAGTGAGCCTGAGGACCAACAAATCCGACTTCAAAGTCCGAATGATGATTGGAGGACTGAGATCAAACGATATCTTGAAAACCCATCATCTAGAGGAGACGGTTCTCTAAAGGTTAAAGCTTTACGGTACGCACTAATTGATGGCAAATTATTCCGAAGGGCGGTCGATGGATTACTACTCAAATGTATAGGAACCGAAGATGCAAAGTTGGTGATGGGAGAAGTCCATGAGGGAATTTGCGGCTCTCATCGGGCAGGGCCTAGCATGAGATGGAGTATCCACCGCCATGGATATTTTTGGCCGACTATCATGGAGGACTGCATCATCTACGCTCGAGGGTGCGAGGCTTGCCAAAAACATGGGCCGATTCAAAGAGTACCGGCGGAAGAATTACACACAGTCATCAAGCCTCGGCCATTTCGTGGCTGGGGGATGGACATCATCGGGAAAATTCATCCACCATCATCTAAGAATCACACATTCATACTAGTGGCTACTGATTACTTCACCAAATAGGTAGAAGCGTGGCCAATGAGGAAGATTGACCAAAATGATGTAATTAAGTTCGTGACTGAGCTCATACATCGATTTGGAATTCCCCAAACAATCACCGCTGACCAGGGTACTGTGTTCACTGGTGAGAAGTTTTTAGCTTTTGCTAAACACTTCGGGATTCGCATATATCATTCCACTCCATACTGCCCCCAAGCAAACGGTCAAGCTGAGGCCACCAATAAAATCCTGATAAGTATGATCAAGAAAGCAGTAGGTGATAAGCCAAGGAAGTGGCATGAGGCTCTGACAGAAGTTCTATAGGCTTACAGAAACTCTAAGTCTACAGCCACCGACTTCACACCATACTATCTGACGTATGGTCATGACGCCGTCCTACCTTTGGAAATCACAGTCCCCTCTCTCAGAGTGGCCCAGCAGCATCAGTTAGACTTAACTAAGTATGAAGAGGCCATGTTGCAAGAATTGGAGACAGCAGACGGCGACAAGCTGACCGCTCTGGAAAATATCCGTCGCCAAAAGATGAGAATGGCGAGACATTACGACAAGAGGGTTCGAGGCAAAACCTTTAGCGAGGGAGACTTAGTATGGAAGGTGATTCTACCCTCAGGGGTGCGTGACAATGAAACAGGCAAGTGGTCTCCAAATTGGGAAGGACCATTCATTGTTACGCAAAGACTACTTAACGGTGCATACAAACTGATGGACATCGATGGCCAAGAACACAAACAGAGTATAAATGCAAAATACCTCAAAGTGTTTTATCCATCAGTGTGGGAATCTGAATAAGAAACGCAAGTGCATCAAAAGTAGCCAAGTCACAAGCTCGGCCAAAAAAGTAACAGTAATATCCCAGAGTAAAGGCAAGAGTTACCCACCACATGGCCGATGGGCTGACCCAAAAGTGTACTGAAAACAAAGCAGTGCAAAAAACTAAGGAGGAGGCTGCCTAACATCACCCAGTATACGCCGACGCATGAGGGCCCACTGATCACGAGTGCGCTCGAACATGTCCGTCAGACGGAGAAGCGCGGCCGCCGAAGCACGAGCGCGAACCGACAACCGAAGCCGACGAGTCCGAACTCCCGATAACTCAGCCGATAAATCACGCTCATCTGCGGCTAAACGACCATATGAAGTCTCCAACTCAGCAGCTCGGGAAGAAATGTCAGCCAAGACAGGCTCTAAGGTAGCAAGCTCCTCGTTGGCCTCCTGAATGGCGCGCCTCCTCTCCAGAATGATACGCTCTGCCTCCTCAATATCACGCTCTGCTCGCGTAACAACGTCCCTAAGATGCGATCTGCGACTCTCTCTAACTCCGCGATCAGTAGACAACTGCTCGTGCTGAGGGTGGATAGCCTCTATCTGAAAGCAAACCTCACGGTATCGTGCCTCGAGGTCATCAAGCAACGTCAGATCATGAGCAGACTGATCCGCAGAGCTACTAAAAGCGGGATAGGAAACAGCTAAATCAGCAATGCGCTCTGAAAAGCTAAGAAAGTCAGCATCCTCGGTAAAGGCGGAAACTGCGCTAACGTCGTCCAGCAGGCGATCAAGACTTGAGAACACCTCGGTGGAGAGTCGATCGATATGAGTGGATAGAAGGCGGTCAAACGCCTCGCATGATGAAACGACAACCCGGTCAACAAGAGCAGGCACCGGAGGGCCTGATAAAGAGGTCGCTGGGACTGAGGCACGAGCCATGGGCACCTGAGGACAACTTTACATGAATATAGGAACAAGAAATTCTAATAGCCTTAAAGGATGAAATTCTAATAGCATACCTGAGGAGGCAGCGCGACCGAATCAGCTGAAGTAGCATGAGCAGCGGTGATAGAATGAGCTGCCTGATCCATGGGAACCTAGAGAGGGAACCCTTAGAGCACATCCTTAAGAAGAGATAAAAGAAAGTAAAGGTGCCGATAAGGAATACCTGAGAAATCACTGAAGGGCCAGCCTGACTAGTCTTGGAAACGTGATCCGCAGCCTGAATAGGATCTGCAGGAGGAACCTGGAGGACACAACTATCCTTAGAATACCTTGCTTAAACAAAATAAGCAGAAAATGAGAGAGAAGATAACCAAAAAGTACCTGAGAGACCAAATCGTGGTCATACGAGCCAACCGCGTCGTCGGTCTTAGAGGAATGAGGATCCACCTATACCATTAAAAGGAGAGTCATTACAATACTAGAGGTAATGAGAATAAGATAGATAAGGTGGAAAAGCATACCTGGTCGACAGCAGTAGTCGAAGGATTATCAATATCGGTCATCGCGGCAGTATCGTCGCACCCATGAAGGATGGTATAATCAGCACGAGCAAACATCTCCTCCAGGGATGGGGAAGGCTCATCAGAAGGTCTACCAATAGTAGATAAATACCGAGAGTAGACAGCCACAAGAACATCAGCGGTGGAGTCATCTGCCTGACCGTGATCATCATCGCAATGGGGATCTACCAACTCATCCTCACCAATGCCAACATCACCCGCGTGATCCTCCTCCTCATCAGAGTGTGATCCATCATCACTCGAGCCCGCCTCCGCCTCATCAGAACCGGACTGCTCGTCGCTGGCCGAGGCGTCCTCATCAAGTAGTGCATCATCATCTGCGGATGAAGAGACAACATTAAAAGACCCAGTTGTTGTGCGAAATGATATATTGACAATAAAGTAATTCAACATACCTCTCCGGCGCTTGCGGGAAGAAGAGACTGACCCAGACTTGGACTTCGTGGTAACACTGCGAGGGGCAGGAGCACGGGACCGATGCGAAGGAGCTGAGTCTCCAAAACGAGATGTCAGCTGGTCATATGGCGGCAAAATAGAAGTAATATACGGCGTCCACCACGCCATAAAACCAGCCGCAAGCGATCCCGATGGATTAAAGGGGAGGTAGCTGGAAAGCGTCAGACGAGACGAAAAAACCACCACATCCCTAATAGCCACGGCTTTCATCCTACCCTCCCTGGTAAAATGAATAGGCCACCTCACTCTGCGAGGAAGTCCAGGGTGGCAGCCAAACTGACGGGCAAGCAGGTGCGGGCAATACGGCTCAGCTATGAGAGGATTATAAGCGTCAGTCCTCTTCACCCCACTCAAAAGCATGTGAGGCTTCATACTGATGTTCCAAGTGGATTCTCCGTGAAGGCCTCATGGCTGAGCAGGATGGCAAACCAGTGTAGTCAGCAACCGTGAAATGGAGGCATAAACAAACAAGTCATTGTAGGACGGCCGATAATGATAGAACCAGTGGATAACACCTAGACCATCTCGTCCCAGAAGGCCGTCCCGGTTGATCCTCACAGACTGAGCGGCCATTATCCTACCTAACGGATCACCCTCCGAAACCTCCTGCGGACTAGGGCGTAGTACACCAGTGAACAACTGGGGAAAATATAACTGAATCCATAACTGTAAAAACCATAGCGGCCCAGCAGCCGTGGTAGAGGGATCCCGTCCAGTGGCCAGCTTATCAGAAAGCTTAGCCATGCCGCTAAACAAAGTGGCGAGGAAATATGAGCCTATAGCTCGAGTCTCCGTACTCATAAATCCTAAGACAAGGGGGAGTGCAGTACGTAGAACAGTACGTGCACTGGAACAAATAACAAATCTGCTGAACCATAATAAAAGAAAGGCTACGTGCTCATCTCGCGTGGTATGATGAACCCCTGACGTCTTGTTATGCACAATATAAGCCGGATATCGCCTGGCCTCTTTGCCCGGAGGGCAAATCGCCGCACCAAGTCTGGAGTCATCGACAACGGATTATGTCAACTCTGCTCCAACCACGCGAAGCCCCGTGATCATCACCACGTCAAGAAGTGTAGGGCCAACGAATCCACAGGGAAACTGGAAAGCATTGACAGTAGAGTTCCAGAAACCCATAAGATAGTAAAGCAAGTGATGGTCTATCACCACAGGCTTAGTGGATAGAAGGATGGCCTCATCAATCCCCCAGTCGCGCCACTCGGATGTACGGCCCACCATCCGACGCACCCATGAAATATACTGGCCTAGATTACTATCACCGTCAATCTCAGTCCTGGGGGCTTTAGCCTTTGACTTGGAGGTAGAAGTGCCATATTGAGGCTGAGATTTAATGGTCTTAGTATGAGACACGAAGGCACTGGTAAAGGCGGCCTGGGTGAGAGGTAACTTGCAGGATAAAAACCGTCTCGACCCATCCGCGCGCTCAGGCGTACTATGGAATGGCCGTAGAAGAAGCTCCGATTCCTGCCGACGATCGAAATCATATGCCTCATCATCAGAATCCGGAATGAGCGGACGCTGCACGCCCTGCAGGAAAGAAAAGCAAGCATGAGTTTGAGGGAGGCGAACATAGGCCACAAAACAAGATGGGTAAGGCAAGGCAAACCTGAAAAGTCCGAGGAGGAGCTAAAGTAACAGCCTGAGTAGTACTGGGGGTGGCGGCATGAACAACGATCTGAGGCTGAGTGGACCTGGCAATGTCCTTTGCCATATAGAGTTAGCAGGATAAGTCAAAGAGGTCAACAAAGTTGAAGTTAACTAAAGTGCCAATCAAGCCATTCCAACCTGAAAAGCCATGCCGCGAGACGACAAGGCAGCAAACCCTGATAAGGGGGTGGCGGCCCGGACAGAGGAAGGGGCGGCCTGCCCTGAAGAGGACGGCGGCTGGTGGGTCTGGGCGGCCTGAGCCGAGAGGGGGGCGGCCTGGACAGCGGCGGCTGAAGCACCCTGGGTGGCGGCCGATGATAACCCGAGCTGACTATGAGGGGCGGCCTGAGCCGAAGGAGTGGCGGCCCGTATAGTGTCGTCTACTAGATCCTATGTCATGAGTAACGAGTGTGATGACTAAAGAAGCAACTCTAGGTTAACCTGACACCTAAACGTGGTGTTCTATGCTCTCTTAGTCCTATCTCATCCTCTTCTATCTTCTATGTTCTCTAAGTCCTATGTCAAATATAGGATTGCCACAAGCAATTTAGAATGAGTAATCTTGCTATATTCTATGACATCGAACATACATAGGAGGCATGAATCTACTATACACGTGAATTAAGCAGAAGCAGGCAAAGTTCACAAAATTCAGTCCAACATCCCTCCCATAATCCTAACATGCCAAAATGCTCATCAACCTCCATGATATCCCCTCCACACATGTGATAAGCCTCCACCAAAGTATGCATAGCAAAATAAAAATGGAGGATAGCTCACTAACCTGGTCCATGAAGCGAATAAGAGGGCGACCTGGTTGCAAGCAGATAGTGTCCTTCGAACAATGGCAGGGGGCTTCCAGGTGGCGGCTTCCAGGACAAGGGTGGCGGCCTCCAACACGGGTGGTGGACTTCAGGCGGCCTCGGGTGAAGCAGGCGGCCTCGGGGGTGAGGCGGGCGGCCTCCCGGAGAGGTGGCGGCCTCGGTCGGGCGGCCTCAGGCGTGGGCGGCGGCCTCAGGCGTGGTCGGGCGGCCTCAGGTGGGCGGCTAAGGCGGGGCGGCTTCCAAGGTGGCGGCCAAGGCGGGCGGCCTCCAAGGTGGGCGGCGACCAAGGTGGGCGGCCAAGGTGGGCGGCCTCAGGTTGGCGGCCCGGCGGGGCGGCTTCAGGTGGCGACGGCCTGGCGTGGGCGGCGGCCTGGCGTGTGCGGCCTGGCGCGGCGGCGGCCTGGCGTGGGCGGCCTCACGTCAAGGGGCGGCTTCTCCGGGCGAAGGTGGCGGCCTCCGGGCGCGAATAGGGCGGCCTCCGGAGCAACAGGCGGCGACCTTCAAGGGCGGCGTTGGCGGCGACCTCTGACAGGAGAAGGCGGCCTGACCAAGCGACGTCGGACGACTATCTCGGCAGCCGGAATCTCGACGGCGGCGACGGCTTCCCGGCGGTTGGCGGAAGAGTAAGAGAAGAAGAGGAGGAAGGAAGGAAATTTTAGAAAATGAATGACTTTGGAGGCTTTACAAAAAGTTTGAAGGGTTTTTATATGTAGGGTTTTGTCCCTAATGGGCCCAAATGGGCCAAAAAATTCCAAACCCTAAAATTAAGCGCGCAAGTTTGTCTTAAAATACTAATCAGACAAAATGCGCGAGGGGGGCATCTGTTAACACAATAAAAAAAATATTAAGGCCCATATCCGATGTCCAGATTGTCCGGTCCAGTCCATGAAAATATATCCGGAAGAGAGGACGCGTCTTCAGGTCAGTAAAGATATATCTGGAAGGGGGATACATCTTCAAAGTCTCAGTCCATAAAAATATATCCGGAGAAGATGACGCACTTTCAAAGGCCCAATCTATTTTTTCAAAGCTCGGTCCAATTCAAGATTTATCCGGATAATGACCAAGGGAAGGTGGGCGACAAGGGAGTGATGCAACCCTCCCAAGCTGTCAATCCTTGAGCCGCCATCCTCTCGCGTGTGCCGTATGTGTCACACCACCCTCTCGCGTGCGCCGAAGTCAAGGGAAGCGGCCGCATGCAGAGCGAAATTCAAGGAAGATGGTGGCTAATTAATGGAGGGCGCCATAGAGAAGAATGAGTGCAGGTGTCGCCTCCCTCTATATAAAGAGATGAGAAGGCATGTGAGAGGGATCATCACAAACCCCCAGAGGAATCGCATTACTTTTTTAATTTCCTTTCTGCATAATTTCTTTACCGTTATTCAATTCTGCAAATTTTTATTTCTTTTACAGTTTTATTAAATTTTCTATATTTCTTTCAAAAAAATCATTGTAATTGTTAATACTGTGTTATGACAACTTAACCTTGTACTTTTCATTGAGATGTTTCTCAGGTGTTGGCACATCAGGTTGACGACGACAGTTAACTCTGCTGGTAGTTATGACTTTTGTATTCTTTATATAAGTGCAGAGTCTGTAATCTAAATGTAGATTTTATTGAGCGATTTTTACTTGTATTCATTCATAGAGATTACAGAGAGACAAATTTTTTAGAGAGTCTTGTAAATGTTCTTCAAGATTTCATAGTGTGAGATATTTTAGAAGAACAAAATTAGATTGACTTTACACTGGAATATCTGAAGGTATTGTGATCTTCAATATTCAAGAAAGTTCTGGAGGAATTCATGCGATCAAGAAGAAAGCCATGGAGAACGACAAACAGCGTTTCTGCCTTTGAAGATTCCATTTAGGGTGAGATCCCTACTGGCGTGTTGAGGGGGAGTTTCAACAACGCTAGCTCGACTGGATTTTATCATCTAGTGGTAGAGTTTGGATTCTGGTGTTAGGCTTTGGTTAGCGTGTTTGTGTTTTGGTTTTTCTGTCTAGTGAAGGTCGCCTGGATTGGTATCCCCCAGACGTAGGTCGGAAGGACCGAACTGGGTTATCAAATTACTGTGTTCTTTATCGCTTTCGTATACCGCAGTTAGAACATCGTAATAACATCCATAACAGAATCTTGAAGCCTTAAGGGACCTACAAATTGGTATCAGAGCAAGTTCTCTAACGTAACTGAGAAAATCCATTCATTCAAGATTGAAGAAACATGAGTCGAGAAGGAGCGTCTAACACTCGTCCGCCATTGTTCGACGGAAATGACTATGCCTATTGGAAAGCTAGGATGCGCAATTATCTGTTGGCACAAGGAGATGGTGTTTGGGATTCAGTCTTGGAGCCATGGATTCATCCAACAAGAACTGTTCGAACTGGAAAAGGAGAAACGGCCACAACAACAATTCGACCCGCGACAAATGCCGAACTCACATAGGCCGAGAGGACTGCAAGATCAGTGAATTACACAGCTCTCAACGCGATTAGTGGTGCTATGGATGAAGCGCAATTCAGAATGATCGCTAACTGTACATCCGCCTATGAAGCTTGGAATTTCTTGGAGACTCAACATGAAGGTTCTGAAGATGTCAAGACAACCCGTCTACAACGCATTGAATCGATCTTTGACAGTTTGAGAATGACGAACGATGAGGATTCACATCATACTTTGGGAGATTTCAAGACATTGTTAACCAAGCAACAGCCCTTGGAATGACCTTTGAATCATCTAAGCTCGTGAGGAAGTTTCTTAGAACTGTGTCTAAGAAGTATTCTGCGAAGATGGCAGCCCTTGAAGAAGTGGAGAAAATCAAGACCATGTCCTTGAGAGAATTAGTCGGCATTCTTCAAACATACGAGATCAATCACTTAGCCACTGAAAAATCAAGCAAGAACATGGCATTCAAAGCTGAGGAAGAGCCTGCTGAAAGTTTCGAAGAAGAAGTTTCTTTGCTCTCCAAGAGAATTGGAAAAATGCTTCAAAATAAGCATTTCAAGAAATTTCAAAAGAAGAACAGATGTTCTGACAACCCGGTGACAGCCGAGAAGCAGAACAACAAATTTGAGAAGAAAACTGATGGGAAATTCAGGAGGCCAAAGAAGGATAGAGATGATGATAGATCTGAGAAATCCTCTGAGATTATATGTTTCGAATGTAATGGGAGAGGCCATGTCAGAAAGGAGTGCCCTACTGCCAAGAAAAGGAGAGGAAAGGCACTTCAAGCTACACTAAGTGATAATGATTCAGAAGATGAACCTGAGGATGAACAATCCAGTGATGAAGAAGATGTAGTTGCCTTTGTTACGAGAGAAGCTAGTCCAGTTCCCTTGGAAGGTAATCCTGAGTCAATAAAGTTAATTGCTGATATTTCATCTATTGTTTGAGGTGAATCAGGTAGTCTTTATGCCGAGCTTGTTGAAATTTATGAAGAACTCAAAGAGGAATATGAAGAAGCTGTACAGGAGAATGAGCAGTTGTCGAAACAACTCACTGACATCCGTCTGACTCTGGATAAAGCAGAAGCTGAAAAGATTAAGGCAATTGATGATCTAAAAGTTCTTAAGGGAAAATATGATGAAGTGAAGCTTCAGATTACTACTGTGACTAAAGAGAAGGAATCATTCAGAGAGGAATCTATAAAATTGAAAATTAGAGTTGCTGACCTAGAGAAGATGACCAAAGGGAAAGGTAAACTTGATGAAGTTCTGTCTATTGGAAAGAGTTACAGAGACATGACCGGTATTGGGTACAAGAATCAAGCATCTTCTGGAAAAAGACTATTTGTTAGTGGTGGAAATCTGAATGCTGAAGCAAGTTCACTGACACATCAGAATGTTCCCACATCACCCAAACGACGAAGAGACTGTCTCTATTGCAGCTTACCTGGTCACACAGCTGAAACGTGCATGAGGATAGTTCGTGACCTTATGAACGGACGTCCAGTAGTTTGGCCTCATGAAGACCTAAAGAAGAAGATTCGGATTCAGATGGAATGGGTGCCAAAAAGGAAGGAAAGTAATTGCTTTGTTGTTCTATCATCGCAGCAACAACCACGTTCCAGAAAGTGGTACTTTGATTCAGGCTGTTCAAGACACATGACAGGTAGTAAGGAGATCCTCAATAACTTTACAGACAAAGACTGTGGAGATGTAGTCTTTGGTGATGGTGCTAGAAGCAAAATCACTGGTTACGGTAATGTAAAGGATGGTGAACTTTCTAAACTTTCTAGAGTTTATCATGTTGAAGGGCTTACTACTAATCTCATTTCAATTAGTTAATTGTGTGATGAAGATTCTCTTGTTATTTTTAATAAGTTTCTTTGTCAAGTATTTGATCACAGGAGAAACAATATCATGACTGGCAAACGTTCTAAGAACAATTGCTATACTTTGGAAGCTAATCTAGATCAGGCACTTGTAAGCATAGATGACCTCACAAATTTATGGCACAAGAAGCTTGGACATCTCAACTATCAATCATTGTACAAGCTAAGTTGTTCAGCCGCTGTCAGAGGTCTGCCTAAACTACACAACAACAAAGATCTTACTTGTGTGGACTGTTCAAAAGGAAAGCAAACCCGAGCTCAATATAAGAAGACTGATGGAGTCTCTACAGATCATTGCTTAGAACTGATTCATATGGATCTTATGGGTCCAACAGAAACTGAAAGCCTAAATGGCAAAAGGTATGTGTTAGTCTGTGTTGATGATTTTTCGAGATTCACTTGGGTATGTTTTCTCAGGAGCAAAGATGAAGCCTTCCAACACTTTGAAAAGCTAAGTCTGAAGTTGATGAATGAAAAGCAAATCAAAATTCAAAGGATCCGTTCTGATCATGGACGCGAGTTTGAGAATCAGGAGTTTGAACTTTTCTGCAACAACCATGGAATATTTCATGAGTACTCTGCCCCAAAGACACCTCAACAGAATGGGATTGCTGAAAGGAAGAATAGGACACTTCAAGAGATGGCACGTTCAATGCTACATGCTACTACACTTGGAAAGTCATTTTGGGCCGAAGCAATTCATACAGCTTGCCACATCATCAATCGTGTGTTGTTGAGACCTCATACTAACAACACTCCATATCAAATCTGGAATGGTAAAACTCCTACTGTTAAATACTTTCATATTTTTGGATGTAAATGTTTTGTCTACAGGGATAGAGAGCAAATTAAGAAGTTTGATGCTAGAGCTGAAGAAGGATGGTTTTTGGGTTACTCCAATAACTCAAGAGCTTATCGAGTTTATCTGATTCAATCCCGAAAGGTTATTGAAACAGTAAATGTCCTTTTTGAGGATAAATATTGTCTACCTAGAGGATATAATGATGATATAGCTCCAAGCGTTGATACTGCACTAGATATTCCTGATGTTGGTACATCCAGTCAACAACAGTCAGAAGGAATAGTCATTAATGATGATGGAGAAGATGATCACGAAGTTAATCCAGAGGATGATGATTCAAGTTCTAAAGCTGATGTTTCTGATAAGAGAAGAGGTCCAAGGACTCTAAAGCATCACTCACAACAAGACATTATAGGTGATCCAAGTGCTCAACGCCTAACTCGAAGCAAGAAGGTCAATTACAGAGAATTGGCAGGACTAAATTGCTTCATATCTAGAGTGGAACCTAAGAATGTATCCGAAGTTCTACAGGATGAATATTGGATAGCCGCCATGCAGGATGAGTTGATCCAGTTTGAAAGAAACGATGTTTGGGAGTTGGTCGAACAACCGAAGAACATCAATGTTATTGGCACGAAATGGGTCTTTAGGAATAAGACTGATGAGCAAGGCAACATTATAAGGAATAAAGCTCGCCTAGTTGCTCAAGGTTTTACACAGATAGAAGGTCTGGATTATGGTGAAACGTTTGCACCTGTTGCAAGGATGGAAGCTGTTCGAATTTTGTTAGCATTTGCATGCTCTATGGATTTCAAGTTGTATCAACTGGATATCAAGACAGCTTTCTTAAATGGGAAGATCAAAGAGGAGATATTTGTGGCACAACCTGCTGGTTTTGAAGATCCATCTAGACCAAATCATGTCTATCGAGTGAAAGGTGCACTCTATGGACTAAAGCAAGCTCCTAGAGCTTGGTATGATCGATTGTCTTCATTTCTCATTCATAATGGATATAAGAGAGGAGAAGCTGATAAGACGATGTTTGTAAAGCATGAAGACAACCACTTCATAATTGCACAGGTATATGTTGATGATATAATTTTTGGATCGACGTCAGAACATCTCAGAAACAACTTTGTTCAAGCTATGCAATCAGAGTTTGAGATGAGCATGATGGGAGAGTTGACTTACTTTTTAGGACTTCAAGTGAAACAAATGAAAGATGGAATGTTTCTTAGTCAAGAAAAATATGCTCGAAATATGCTAAAGAGATTCAAGTTGGAAGATAGCAAGGTTGCTAGAACTCCACAGGGTCAACAACAGAAATTATCTAAAGAGGATCAAGGAGCAAGTGTAGATCAGAAATTGTATAGAAGTATGATCGGCAGTCTGCTTTATTTGACAGCAACCAGACCCGACATATCCTTTAGCACTGGAGTTTGTGCTAGATTTCAAGCAAATCCTAAGGAAGTACATTTGAAAGCTGTTAAACGCATCATGAGATATGTGAAAGGTACTCTTGGATTAGGAATCTGGTTCTCTAAAAGATCAAGCTTGGATTTGATAGGTTCACTGATTCGGATTGGGCTGGCTGTTGTGATGACAGAAGGTCAACAACGGGAGGATGTTTCTATCTAGGAAATAATCTTGTATGTTGGTTTTCTAGAAAGCAGAACATAGTTGCACTTTCTACAGCGGAAGCAGAGTATATTGCTGCAACATGCTACTGCTCACAATTGATGTGGATGAAACAAGTTTTGTGTGATTATGGGATCAAGAAGGATGATTTCAAGGTGTATTGCGACAATACAAGTGCAATTAACATTTCAAAGAACCCTGTTCTACATAGTCGCAGCAAACATATTGATATAAGGTATCACTTTATAAGAGATTTGGTTGAAGAGGGTGTGTGCAACATTGAACATATTGGGACGTTGGAACAACGGGCTGACATCCTTACTAAAGCACCCGACGGTGAAAGGTTTGAAACACTTAGATCTATTATGGGCCTTTGTTACTCAAGTTAAATTCTGTTACATGTTTTTGTTTATTTTACATATTTACACTTGATCAAGCCCATAAGATTTTCAGGCCCAATATTGTTTTGGATAAAGTTTTTTTTTGAAGAAACTGTCGTCCAACAGTCATGATGACTGCAAACTGACGCCCCCAGTCACGTCGCACGTCACAGGGAAAACCGTCGTCTCTCTCGCCTCTTCATCTTCGTTTTCTCTCTTTATAATCGATAGTTTGGGTTTTCATTTTACCTCATATCATTTTCTAGCTTGAGTTTTGCAGATTTTCTACCTATGGCTTCATCTTCCTCAACCAATCTACCCGAAAAAGCCTCTGAACCAACTCAAACAACTTCAGAGCCTCCGATTACTTCAGATAACCCAAATCTTTCTGAGAATGTAGTTGAGGAAAAAAATGTTACGCCTGAAAATACTACTCAAACCTCCACTGAAGCTGTTGAAACCCAACTTGCAGAGTTTGCTGAGAATGCTGAACCTATTATCACTATGTATCCTACCCCTCCTCCTAGTCCAGTGCAAAATCCTCCTCAGGATCCTACTTCAAACCCTACTGGCAAACCCACTGAAAACTCCACTGAAGCTACTCCAAATCCTACTAATGCTGAAGCCGAACATGTCCAGGAAGAAGAAGAAGACCATATTCTGCCCCATGATGAACCAGAGGTTCCAGAACAAGCTGATGTTGGAACAGAGGTCCGACGACCTACTACTAGGTCTTCTCAGAGAAAGAAGCGGAGCACCTCTACCAGTGATGTTGGCACACCTGCAAAACGACCAAGGACCCAGAGAACTCCAGAGAAAACAAAGAGAGATTTACAGTCACAACGAGCGTTCAACATGACATATTTCACCAAGGAAATGATGCTGTTCGGAACCAAAGACCTTGTTAACAGGAAGTTCATCCCAGAGGAGACTTTTGTTCATTCTTCATACACGGACCTAGGGTTCGTAGAATTTCTTGAAGAAAGACATTTACTGAAATGGTCAAGGGTGTTTAAAGCTTACTCTCCAACACTGGTCAGAGAGTTCTATGCCAATTTACATCCTGAAGTTCTCAACAAAAAGTCTCAGTGGTTTGGTAAGATATACATTAGAGGCAAGTTTATTGATTTAACTCCTGGTGTTATCAATGCGTTGTTAGAACTTGCACCAAACGATGATCTTGGTGATCCATTGGAGTATTTGCCTCATTCGCCTGCCGACATAGCCTACACCATTTCAAATCAGAGGGCTTTTGACTTTGGCCGGAAGAATTGCAGTGTTTCTGATATGACCATGAAATTTCACTGCTTGTTTTATTTGTGTCGTGCAAACATCCTGCCAACATCCAACGCCTCACAGCCTTCACTGGAAATGGGTAAACTTTTGTTTTGTATTGATTCTGGAATAGAACTTATGAATTTTGGTCTTCTGGTTTTGAAGCGTATGCTAGGTTTTACTCGTGATCTAATCACAAAGACTGCCAGTCTACCATACCCTGGCCTTATCACATTGTTACTGCATCAAAATGGCATTAAGACAAAGAAGGATGACCTGATCAAGATAAATGCACATTCTCCTTCCAATGAGCTTTGTGACAAGCATAATGACTTCAAGGAAGGACCACCACCGTCTAGCACTGATCTCATTTTGCAGATCAAATCTGAGTTGCTTGCCCTTAGTGACAAGCAGGCCAAGATCAGTCAGGAAGCCATTGCCACCAAGCGCAAGATTGCACAGATTATAAGTATGCTTCCAGGTTCTCTTTCCCCAACCCGCAAGGCCTCTTCAAGTGGAGCTCGTTCTAAGGAGCAGAATCCATTTGCTGATGAGGAAGAGGATTCTTCAGATGGAGTAGTTTGATCCATCAAGGGGGAGAAACAAGTGTGGTGGTGTCTATTTTGGTGGAGGTCATCTCGATGTGGTATGGTTGTTGGTACATTTGGGTAACACTTTTCTGACTCTGACTAAACTTTTTAATGTTTTTGGTAATTGTCTGATGACTGATGGATGTTTAAACTTTGTGCTGATGACACTGTTTGATGATTGTGTTTGTTTGTTTTTGGATGCACTGTGATGGACTATTGACTCTCTATTACTGTCGTCTTGTTTGGAACTTTACTTTGTTGATATTTTGTTATATTGTTTGATGTGCTTATCTATCATGATCTGAATTGCTTATCATTTGCATTTTTTAAAAACACCTTGTTTGATGGATAAACATCTCCATGAAATGTGGGGGAGATTGTTAATACTGTGTTATGACAACTTAACCTTGTACTTTTCATTGAGATGTTTCTCAGGTGTTGGCACATCAGGTTGACGACGACAGTTAACTCTGCTGGTAGTTATGACTTTTGTATTCTTTATATAAGTGCAGAGTCTGTAATCTAAATGTAGATTTTATTGAGTGATTTTTACTTGTATTCATTCATAGAGATTACAGAGAGAAAAAGTTTTTAGAGAGTCTTGTAAATGTTCTTCAAGATTTCATAGTATGAGATATTTTAGAAGAACAAGATTAGATTGAGTTTACACTGGAATATCTGAAGGTATTGTGATCTTCAATATTCAAGAAAGTTCTGGAGGAATTCATGCAATCAAGAAGAAAGCCATGGAGAACGACAAACAGCGTTTCTGCCTTTGAAAATTCCATTTAGGGTGAGATCCCTACTGGCGTGTTGAGGGGGAGTTTCAACAACGCTAGCTCGACTGGATTGTATCATCTAGTGGTAGAGTTTGGATTCTGGTGTTAGGCTTTGGTTAGCGTGTTTGTGTTTTGGCTTTTCTGTCTAGTGAAGGTCGCCTGGATTGGTATCCCCAAACGTAGGTCGGAAGGACCGAACTGGGGTTATCAAATTACTGTTTTCTTTATCGCTTTCGTAGTTAGAACATCGTAATAACATCCATAACAGAATCTTGAAGCCTAAAGGGACCTACAGTAATCATCTTCACGCTATTGAATCAAAATTTCTTGGTTAACAGGTTGAAAGCGGATTCTTGAATGTTTTAGAACATAACAGCATCGGTGAATTGCGTTACAATGTTCATGAACGCCCAACACACAAGAGCAGGCGCGGGATATCTCAAATCTTGGTTTGTCAAAATGGGAATATGGAGTTATCCCCATTACCAGCCAACATGCAACCTTCCTTGTCCGCCAACAATTCTCACACACACCTCCACCGCCACCGGCACAAGAGCCAAAACACAATTCAGAAAATGCAATTTAAAATACCCTAATCCCCATATCAAATTTGCATACCTACTTCCTTCCAATCTGCCTGTCTTGTAATTTTCTGGATGATTAATCATGTGGGTATATTTATTGAAAAGTTTTAGCTTTGTTATTGTTAGTCAGTAATCATGGTCCCCTCTATCGAAACTTTCTCGATGTCGATACGTGTCTGCGTTGACAGCGTTCGGGAATGGAAAGGTGCCCATCAGAGTAGTTGTTTTTTTGAACTTTTGTGATTTAGGTTTTTATTATATGACTAGCTTATATATGGCCCCAGATTGGTTTTTATATTTGTTCATGTTAGGTTACTCTTTCTGGGCTCTTTGAGGAATTGATCTTCTATTTGGGATTGGGGGTCGGTAAAGGATTGGGTTCTAAGCAAAAAGTGACTGCTCATCCAATCTCTATTTCTGTTATTTCTTTTATTCCAATTAAGTTGCATAGAATTTACATTTACCCCCATTTTGTATTCCCATTTTTCAAGTTTGTTGAGCTATGTTTCTGATGAGTAAATTGATGTGCAAGCTGATCTATGGACCATCAAATGGGTGGTTAAGATTTTGTTATTGGTTAGTGGTTAGTTGTTGGGTCTTGGGTGGCTCTTTCCAGGGGATAAGATCATAAGAGTTGGGATGAAGTCAAGGGGCATTTATATATGCAGGGAAACGAACTGGCGGTCTATCAATGTAAGAGTTGATGGGATTTTGAATCTTTGATCTCTGGTGGATAAATTTGGTTGCAAATGAAGTTGGTTTAAGGGAGGGAGTGCATTTAGATTATTCTCTAAATGATGGATCGAAGGAGCTGGCTCTGGCGGCGTAAGTCACCAGATAAAAGTTCTGGTGGTGAGACAGAGAGCTCGGGATCATTATCATCACTTTCTGAAAGGTTCCTAGATGATCAGGTTTTGTAGTCATTGACATCCGGAACTTGTTCTCCTCTTAAATATTGATTTTTTTATGTTTCCACTTGCCAGCACTGCGGTATGTTGAATGTGTTGTATTTTTGTGAGTATCCAAATAAGGTATTCTTTTCTATCCTATAATGGTTTGTGGTTCTGGCTAGTTTTTCAATAAGATGTTAGGAATACAAAAGTGAAACATAAGGTTTGGATTTGAATTGAATTGGTTCTGAATCGGGTACATCGTCCTTTTACTCTTGTGAGAGCTCAATAACTGAGTAAGTAATCAAGGCTGGTCTTGTGTCTTGTATGAATTATATGCACATTTGAGTTTTGTCCCCATTTTTGGGTCGTTTTTTGCTGCTACATTCATCAATAAATCAAATTTTTCTGAAACATGAAAGGTGCTGCTGATCATAAATTCCTAATAATTACTGGTTTGTCTGGAATAAACATGGACCACGTTGTTGTACTTTATCAACTGCAGTTGGACCACAACAAATGGTTTCACTTTCCCTGTCTTTAAAGATATTATTCCAGCTACAACTGGAATTATCTTCTTGTTTAAATTAGTTCGTGAATGTTTTAGATAAGCAGCATCATTTCCTTGCTTCTTTCCTGAAAATGTCCTTTGAAGCTTCATCCAAAGTGGTTGGAATAGAAACAATCTTAAGAGGATTTGATGTGCTAGGTTTACCTACTGTCCACTTGTTCTTCAATTGTGCATAAAACATGACAAGAAGATGCAACTGTTATGTGCATTCAGATACTCGGGATGTAGATTGCTTCATGGAACCCCTCTTATCTTCTAAAATATTAATACTACAATAGATTGGTGGCCCATCTGCTGCTACCCCTGAACCTTAGTCCCTTCACTTTTCATTTATGTTTGAATGTTATTTGTTCATATTCTCATTCCCTTTCAAACAAGAAAGTCCTCCACAGTGAGGCACTTAACTCCTCCAACGTATTGTGTATGATCAGTTTGGTCAGCCTACTTGACAAAACTTGCTGAGGAGTCTGAAATGAGCAAACAAATTAAGATGTGAGCACGATGTTTGCAAAAAAAGTTTGATGGTTAAAAATGACAGTAATAAGTTTTTAAGAGTACTATTCCACATACCAAATTGATGGAGCGATCCTTCGGTATCCAATGTTCCTTGTGTTACATTCTAGAGGAGTTTCAACTCTTAGATCATGTGGGAAATCTAGATGTTCTAATTTTGCTTAGCAAATTCTCATGATTTACAAGAGTACACTTCAGTGATTTGGAATCTGCTATTTAGATTGGGTTGCAGGGTTATTGAATATTTGCTTTTTGCAAGGATTAATTGCTACTCCATTTGGGTTTTGTGCAGACTCTGTCAAATCTTATTACACACCCCACTGAGGACATCACTAAAGCTGCATCAACAGATGATCATGAATGTAGCAATACTATTGAAGCTCTCTCGAAGAAACTGGCTGATGCTCTTTTGGATGTACAAGCTAAGGAAGACTTGGTTAAGCAGCATGCGAAAGTTGCTGAGGAAGCTGTCTCAGGTATCCTCTATGCATATCCCAGTTTGTGCTGATGTGTGGATGGATGCTTGCACATAAACACCTTAAGTTTTTCAATGAAATTTGCATCTAATTTCGATGATGTTTTTCTATTCGACCTGGATATAGGATGGGAAAAGACAGAGAGTGAGGTACTCGTTTTGAAGCAGGAAAATGATTCCTTGATGCAGAAGAACTCACTTCTTGAGGAACGAGTTGGACATCTTGACGGTGCCCTCAAGGAGTGTTTGAGACAGCTTCGACAATCAAGGGAGGAGCAACAATCGAAGATTCGTGATGCTGCTGTTGAAAAAACAAGGGAATGGGAATTGTTGAAGTCTGAATTTGAGAAACAGCTTGCTGAGCTTCATACACAGCTGCAAAATGCCAATCTTGAAGCGAATCGTGCTGCTGATGCCCTTTCAAAGCTTGATAGTGCAGAGAATGAAAACTTAATCCTTAGGGACACGTTACTGTCTAGAACCAAAGAACTCGAGCTAAGGACCAGGGAGAAAGATTTGAGCATCCATGCTGCAGAGATCGCGAGCAGACAGCATCTCGACAGCATAAGAAGAGTAGCCAAGCTTGAAGCAGCCAGTCGTGGGCTGAAACTGTTACTTCAGAAGACAACAGGGAACAACAATCAATGTCCAGTTGCCATGTCATCAACTCATGTTGAGCAGATCAGTGAAACTCTAATAGATGGTGTGCAGATTATTAAAAGCGAAGGCAGTAAAATGAATGGAGCAGAGTCGGATTATGAGCTGCTCCACCCAAACACTACGCTATCTTCTTTGGCAATGAATCCAGGACAACGAAGGTGTGAAAGGACTCATAGTTCAATTTTTCCACCAGTTGATATTTATCTGATGGATGATTTTCTTGCAATGGAGAGGCTTGCAGCTCTACAGGGGAGTCATAGTGGAACTGCCTCTCGGGATGAAGTGGAAGCCGTGGTTGTTAATCGGGTAGTGGAACTAGAAGAGACTTTAAAGAAAATGAAATCAGAGAAAGAAAACCTCGAGATTGCTCTTGATGAGTCGCGGATACAGCTTCAGGCATCGAAAGATCGACTGAAGCAAACTGAGGCGAAATTAGTTGAGCTGAAAACACAACTGGCTTTAGCGAATGAAGCAAAGAGAAACTCTCAGAAACAATGTGAGTACACTACAGCAGAACTTCAGAGTACAACAAATCGTTTGTGTGAAGCCGAGGCAAATGTACTGAAAATTCAAGGTCACTTGGCAAAAGCAAATGAAGAGAAGAAAAACCTTGAAGACAAACTTACTGAAGGCGGTGAAAAGAGAGAGGAAGCAGAGTCGCGACTTAGAATAATGGATCATGAATTAGAAACCTTGCGCTTCAACATCTGCGCCTTGGAAAAGGAACTTGAGAAAGAAAGAATACTTTCAGGGGAAGCTGCTAATAAGGCCAACAGATTGGAAGCTGAATTATTGAGAATGAAACTGGATTTAGGCTATCAGAGACCAGCAGCAGCTGCTGATGAATTCAGAAATCATCAGGTTTGCCAGTACAAAGCTTTGCCTCGAAATTATGCTTAAAATTCTACTATTACATTTAAATTTGTAGTGCTCACACCATTCACATTTGATTGCAGGATCAAAAAATGGCTGCAGAAGCTGCTAGCAAATTTGCAGAGTGTCAGAAGACAATTGCTTCCCTCACTCGCCAGTTGAAATCCCTTGCTACATTTGAAGATTTGCAGGTCAACTCAGACCGATCTGTTGCAGTACTTTAAATGGCATTTCCTGGAGGCTATTCCCTGGCAAAAATGCTGGATTTATAGTAGGGGCTGGGGAACGAATAGATGAACCTTGTTCAGCACCAGCACATACTGAGCTATTTAGGCCTTTGGCAAGGGAATATTATAGATCAACAGGAGCTCTGCTCAGCACAAGAGGAGACATTCAATAACTTATGAAATATTATAGATCAAGCTGCAATGTTTATCCCAACAAAACCAATGTTTTATTACCGTAATCCTCATTGTCTTTGTTGTTTATAATACTCAATCACTGACCACAATTTCAGAAATAGCTAAATATTTTTTTAAAGTACTACTAATATATAGTGCATTATTAGATACAAGGTACGGAATGCACCTTCTTAGAATTACTGTAATGTCTTCTTACGGAGGGTTCAAATAAGGTTATTTTCAAAGGCTAATCTGGGAGATCCAAAAACAAGCTCAGGGGACTCCCACTAAATCCCCTCATACAGCTCCAGGAACTGAGCACCACCCTCCCTCACAGGTTATAAACGAATCTGAACCATCAATAACATCCATACTTATTGAAGTTTTGTCTTTAAGAAAGTAATTGTGTTTGTGTTTGACAGCAAATGACAGATTCGGTGTATATGTAAACAATATCTGGACCATCCATTATCTAAAATCGTGTGGTTTCAAATTAAATAAGCCATAACCGTTATAGCGTATAATAATCGTATTTGGAGATGTTCATCTAGAGACCGTAAATATGTATCAATCTGAACCATCCATAATCTGAAATCTCACGGTTTATATTTAATTAAAATGTAACCGTTGCAGCAGCATCAGCCATCTATATACATCAGTCTCCTACCCTCCTGTTCCTTTCTTTTATTCTGCACTTTGGTTTCAAGACGCCGAGAGTAATAGCGAGAAGAAAAATATAGAGAGGACGGATTTTGATATGTCCGAGGGGGGAGCAGAAGAAGGCGAGCCATGCGGTTTCTTCTGTTCTGCACTTTGGTCTCAGAGTCGGAGAGGAATAACGAGAAGGAGAATTTTAGGGAGGGTGGATTCTGAGATGGCAGAGAATCCCAGAAGAACGAGAGCCATATGATAGTCGCTGTTTTTCAATAAACCTAATTCGGTAAGATTGTGAGTGCTTACAATTTCAATGAGGATAAACTGCAAGTTTTGATAATTGGATTTTCGTCATTCCTTTCACTTCTTGCATATTTTCTGCATTGTTTTCTAGATATAGAATGACAATTGTAAAATCCAATTGAGCCTTTTCGAATTGAAGCAGCGAATTAGGGTTTCCTTTTATCTTTTCGTTGAAAAATCAAATCATAAATTGGGGTTCCCCCAATTGTTTTATGTCTCTGTTTTTTCAAATTTCTTGAGTGGAAAACAAAATTAGGGTTGCCATTTTCCCTACACTGGTATTTTTTTTTTTTTTTTTTTTTTTTTTGTCGTTCTGAGGCTTGAACAAAAGATGGGTGGGGTTGTATGAAGATTAATCAATCTTTTAATTCTTGCAAGGGACAATTTGATGCGACATAATGTTCCTGTGTATGCCTATCGTCTATTCCTTTTGGTTTTCTATTTATAATAATGGCGCCCTCTGTTTTACATAATGGTCATCCTTTTGATCTGAGTCATCCGTATGATGGAGATCCTTTGGGTTCTTTGGTTCTCAGTCTTTCGTAAAAAACTATGGTGTCAAATCCTCAAACTTTCCGACTCGTTTCTAGACTTTTATGTGGAGTCATATGAATTCTGTAGTATATCGCATCTTTAATTTTAATTGGTCGTCTTTGTCCTCATCTTGTTTTCACTAATCGATCAAAGATGTACTGGTAATTAAATACTTCGATGCTGAGGGATAGAATCATAGAATCATAGAAAGAATGCCGCCCTTTGTCTTGTCCTAGTGTGTGCCCTGCCTTCGGTCATTATATGTTTATATGATGTGAGGTGCTTTTCTTTCCCTTCCAAGAGTGCTAAACATACTAATACTAATTTGATGTATTGGTTTCAAAATCAGGATATGCTAAGTCTCATTTCTATCTTTCCCAATCTTGATTATTTTTTTCCCCTCTGTTTTTTGCCCAAGAAGATGGGGAATGCCTTAGACACTGAAGGCCATATATACATTCTCCAACAGATTGCAGATGTTGATTGCATTGTCTTTGATAAAACCTATTTCGATTTTGACATGGGTTTGTTCATTTCATTTATTGCGTAATGATGGCTCGTTATTCCTTCGAAGTTGGAGTAGCTGCTAACAGTGAGTGTTCATTCAGGAAAATTATAAAGCTGATTGTTGTGTGTTGAAGAAAATGGTCTATTAAATTTCAAGTCTAGTGTCAGGCCAGCTCCTCTTGAAGAAAATGGTCTATTGAATTTCAAGCCTAGTTGAAGAAAATGGTCTATTGAATTTCAGTTCCTCTTGAATTTCAAACCTATTGAATGGCATGAATAAAGTCTGCTTATGCTGTTATATGTACCCATTCACCCACAAAACCAGTTCTTATATTTGTTTCATCGCATCACCAGACTAGCTTTAATGCATCGGACTTCATTCATGTCAGAATTGATGCCATGCTCCATTTATGTTGGTAAATTTTTTCAACCCACCTACTCATCTTTTATTTATGTAATCATAGTATGCAGCTTCTGATGAACACCCAAGACAGTTCCTGGCTATACCTGAAGAATCACTCCAGGTGATTCTTTCTTAAGTAACTGATGAAACCCTTAGACACACACTGGTTCTCAGTTTTTCGTACAAGGGATGCTAAAACCTTAGTTGTCAAATCCTTAGTCCTTTCTAGACTTTTAAGTGGAGTCTTATTTTGTGTTAGATTGCATCTTTGATTCTAGTTGATGTGGTTTTCTTCCTCAGCTTGTTTTCAGTAATCGATCAAAGAATGTACAGTAGTAATTAACATCACTGATTCACTGTCAAAGCTGTTGGACAGAAAGAATGCCACCATTTAGTCATGATGTGTGCAGTGGCTTTGGTCATTATCACATACAATATACTAATGCTAATATTACACTATAAGATGCGATGGTTGATAACATTTATTGTATTGGTTTCAAATTCTTCAAATTGCATGATTATTTTAGTTGTAATGGAGCTATGCGTCGATTTTTAAGGTAAGAATCTATAGTTATACGGATTGGTATCGTAATATAATTGAAGAGAAATCTTAAATTTAGTAACTTCCTGCTGTGTCTGTGTACTCAATACTTGTGTATGATTCTTTGGAAGTAATGATATTTTGTATTAATCAGAATTTGATGCCTAGAATGTTCCCACATCCAACATGCTTACTTAATTTCTTCCTATTTTATACATCTAAGAAATTGATTTCATGAGTTTTCGTGTTAGAAACAAGTTAGAAACAAGAGGTTGCATACTGGACTATCATTTCTTTCTATTTCCATTTTTTAGCTATCATTTTGATGTGATATGAGGGTATTGTAGTAACTGCAGTTCGAAAGAATGTTGAGTGGAGTTGTATGAAGGTTAATCAATCATTTAATTATTTGAATTACAACCTTGAATTTTCATAATAATTAATGTTCAGATATGCTTCTATTTGTTCCTTTGGGTCTTATTGAGTTTCAGTAACATTTATGTGTTGTTTTTATCCTTTTTTTTGTCCTATTACTTTTTCAAGTTCACTATGCCGTCCCCTTGCCCTTGTTTGTTTTAGTTCTCTTATTTTGTTGGTTCTATGTACATTTAAGCCGAGCACATCGAGGTTAGTACATATACATATTTATACGGCGAAATTAAAGGAAAAGGGGAGTAAATTCAGGTTAGTAGCATTTAGATTTATGCAAAGAGGTAGAGAACATTCATTCAAGTTGGTAACATTAAAAATTTTCTAATTGGGAAAAATGTGACAAATTTTTTTTTTAAAAAAAAGCAATCAAATATTATACTTCAAACATAAACTGATTATTTACAAAATTAAACTGAAAAGGTGGGAACGAAAAGTATATTTTCAACGGTTAAAAGACAAGCTAGGAAATAAGTGTAAAATTAAAAATTCAAATTTTAAAGAACATTATTCTTTAAAACTGTATAAATATAACATTTTATAGAATATATAAGCCACATAAAACTTACGACTAGAAAATTAATAATGCTAAAGATATTAAAATTTGAAATAAAAATTAATCTTTAATAACTGTAAGTTTCAGATTTAAAAATTCGAAACAACAGTTAGAACAGGTGGAGTATATTTAGATTAGTCACATAAACTATTGTGTCCCTGCTGTCGTTGAGTTTGTTGGGTCCACTGGGTTAAGCAAGTGAGTAACTTTGTGCAGTGGTTCACTGAGAGTGTCTGAACACCACCAATGAACAAACAGATTACTGTATCGAGTGTAATAAAATGCACAGCGGAATAAAACAAGCACAAAGTAAATGAACAACACACGAGTTGTTGACCCAGTTCGGCCTTCGGCCTACGTCTGGGGGATACCAATCCAGGAGATTATTTCACTATGTGTTATGAACAATGGCTTACAACCACACACAATAGATGAAATAACTTTGACAGCCTTCACTCCGAACTTCAGGCAGATAGTTGTGATGACCAGCCTCCTTCTCCGGACCTGGTATAGGCTTCCCACCTATTTCAACTCCCCAAAGCACCCACTTTGATTTCAAATTCCTTACTCATGATACTGATGAATTCATCCTTCAGGGCTTGACTGGTTGATCCAAACACTATGTCATCAACATATATTTGGGCTATCAGAAACCCTTTTTCTTCTCTCTTGATGAAGAGAGTCTTGTCAGCATTGCCCCGAACGTATCCCTTCTCAAGTAGGTAGGATGACAGTCGATCATACCAAGCTCTTGGAGCTTGTTTGAGCCCATAAAGAGCTTTGTTCAGTTTGTAGACATGGTCTGGATAGTGCGGGTCTCCAAATCCTTTTGGCTGCTCTACATAAGCTTCTTCCTTCAGCCACCCATTAAGAAAAGCACTTTTGACATCCATCTGATAAAGTTTGAACTCGAAAGTGCAAGCAATGGCAATCAGCAGCCTGACAGCCTCAAGTCTAGCAACAGGGGCAAAGGTTTCAGAGAAATCCACTCCTTCAACCTGAGTGTACCCTTGAGCAACTAGCCTGGCTTTGTTCCTGGTGATGTTACCATTTTCATCAGACTTGTTCTTGAAGATCCATTTGGTTCCAATCACATTCACATCATCTGGTCTCTTCACCAAAGTCCATACTTCATTTCTGGCAAACTGATCCAGTTCCTCTTGCATGGCTAGTATCCAATGTTCATCTTCCAGAGCTTCTTCAACCTTCTTTGGCTCTATTCTGGAAGTAAAGCAGTGTAGCCCTGCTAGCTCCTTGTAGTCAATCTTCTTCTTGATCCGAGTCCTTCTTCCTTCGTTAAGATCACCTATCAAGTCATCTTCATCATGGTTTCTGTGCACCCTTCTTGAGGAAGTAGGAGGAACTGAACTGGTATCTGTGTCTACTGCACGAGCTGGTGTATTCTCCTTGTTGTCAGAGGAGGATGTTTCCAAGTTGTTCAAGCCTGAGTCTTCTTGATTTTTAGCATCAGCAGGGCAAGGGGATCTGCTAGGCTTGTCAACAAAGGTAACATTAGCAGATTCAACCACCTTTCTGGAGCTTGGGAGATATACCCTGTAGGCTTTGCTTGTGGAAGAATATCCAACAAGAATTCCTTCTTCACTTTTCTCTTGAAACTTCCCGAGATGGTCCCTGTCATTAAGAACAAAGCAAGTACTACCAAAGGTATGAAAGTAAGAGATGGTGGTCTTTTTACCCTTCCACAATTCATAAGGAGTCTTCTGATGTTTCGGCCTCAAGTGGACTCTATTTGAGATGTAGCAGGCAGTGTGAACAGCTTCAGCCCACAGGAACTGAGGAACCTCCTTTGAGTTGAGCATAACCCTGGCCATCTCTTGAATGGTTCGATTTTTCCTTTCCACCACTCCATTCTGTTGAGGTGTTCTTGGAGCAGAGAATTCATGTTTGATTCCAAGTTCACTGCAGAACTCCTCAAATGCATGGCTCTCAAATTCTCCTCCATGGTCACTTCTGATCCTTTTGATTTTGCATTCTTTTTCCGTGATCAACTGTTTGCTCAGCTTGGCGAAGGCTTTGAGTGCCTCACTCTTTTCCCTGAGAAAAGATACCCAAGTATATCGAGAGTAATCATCAACACACACCAAAACGTATTGCTTACCACCAAGACTTTTGACCTCTGTAGGACCAAAAAGATCCATGTGAATGAGTTCAAGGCATCGGACTGAACCCGACTGCTCAATGGATTGATGGGAAGTTCTGTGTTGCTTGTTCTTTATGCAGTCACTACAAGTGGCAGCTTCATCCCTCTTTAGTTTGGGCAAACCCTTCACACTTTCTTTCCTGCTTAGTCTGATAAGATCTCTGAAGTTCAAATGACCCAGCCTCTCATGCCACAGTTGAGTTACAGAGGAACCTGCACTGTTAGCAAACAAACAAGATTGTGACAACATATAACAATCATTCTTTGACCTGTAACCCTTGAAGATGCACTTCTTCTTGGCACTGAGCACTTCACAGCATTCATCATCAAAGACCACCTTGAGCTTGTTGTCACAGAGGTGACTGATGCTGATAAGATTAGCACACAGCCCATCCACAAGGTAGACTGTCTCAAGAGCAGGAAAGCCTTCTTCAGCAATGGACCCCATTCCAATGACTTTCCCTTTCTTGCCATCACCAAAGACAACATGACCTCCATTGATCTCTTGGTAGTTGGTAAGTAGTTCTCTAGACCCGGTCATATGCCTTGAGCACCCACTGTCAAAGTACCAACATGACTTCTTTCCTGACTTGGAAGCAGTGTGGAAAGCCACATTGCATACCATCTTCCATTTGGCTCTCCATTCTCTTCTGACAAATAATTTTTTTAAGTTCTCATTTGGCCAGAACATAGGTCGTCCAGACAAGGCATCTCTAGCCAGTAGCCGACATGCCTTTGTCATGTGTCCAAAGGACCTGCAGTAATCACATTTCAGAGGGTCTCCTTCAGGAGTGTGCTTCTTGCTCTTCCTCCTCTTGGGTGTCCTGCTGGTGCTGGCTCCTTTGGTTGAGTTGTCAGAAGAGCTCCTTTCATCCTTAGATACATCAGACGAGCTGCTTCCCTATTTGACAAAGACCCTTTGAGTGGATGAAGTGCAGCCTTTCACATAACCAATTCCTCTCCTGTCTCCATGAGACTTAGAGGCAGCAATGATTTCCTGAAGTACATCCTTCCCTTTGTTTAATCTGCTGGTTAGTTCTTCTGACTTCGTAACCTTAGCAGAAAGTTCCTCGACTTGACTTGTCAGCTCAGTCACTTGATGTTGAAGATCATCCTTCTGACAGGTGAGATCTGTGACTTGATCAACGAGTGCTCCATTGACTGTAGTGAGATTGTGAACCTTCTCAGACAGTCCGATCACTTCTTGTTGGAAGTTATCTCTCTCAGCACTGAGCTGCTCCACTTGCTCAGTGAGTTCCCTTTTAGAGGTCATGAGTTCACCAGCTTGGACAGCTAACTCATCCACAGTAACAGATAGGTCCCTGTGAGAAGGTTCCAGATAAGCAACTAGGTATTCCAGTTCATCTCGTCTATTCTCAGCATCCTTGAGCTGTCTCCATTGAGTAAAGTGTTCATCCTTGTAGGTGTTGAGTTCCTGAAGGTATTTCCTTGCTTCTTCTCCTTGTACATAATATTTGGCCACCAGCTCATCCAGTTCATTGTTGAGAAAGGTGATTTCCTGTCTGCTTACCACAAGGTCGAGAAGAGCTCCATCCAGTTCATCACAGGTTTGTTCTAGTCTGAAATTGGCCTCATCATACATGTTCCCAAGAGTTTCAATTTCAAGGTCATAATCCCTGAAAGGAGAGACAGAAGCTTCATCAGTAATAATAGTATTGACATGAGATGAAGAATTACCTGAGGCAGATACTGATTCAGACTCAAACTCTGAATCCCATGACCCTACGAAGGCAACTCCATCTCCTCCTTCATCATCACTGGATTCCACAAAATCCTCATCACTGAACGTGGCACAGTAGTTCTTCTTGACTTCAGGAGACTTGCTTCTGAGGTTAGCACAATCAGCCCTCACATGACCAAAACCTTTGCATTCGAAGCATTGAGGACCTTTGGGTTCTGAGGATTCCTTGGAGTGTTTCTTGGCAGGTTTCTCAGACCTCCTTCTCTCTGACCCCTTGCTAGAAGAGCTGTCACCCCTTTTGCTTCCAGACTGCTTGGTTTTCTTATCTCTGAGGAAGCGAGCCAATTTCTTGGTTAGTAGTGCCAAATCTTCTTCATCTAGATCCTCAGAGTCAGCATCATGGATTGGACTTGATTCCTTGCCAGAGGATGAGCTCGGAGGTTTAGTTTCCACCTTGAAAGCTGTGGATTTTCCTTTGAACTTCTTGCAATGAGTCATTTCCCAAGACTGTAGGATCCCCATAAGTTCATCAACACTCATAGTTGCAAAGTTTGCTTGGAGCTCTAGGGCAGCTATCTTGGGGTAGAACCTCTCCGGAAGTGTACCTACAATCTTAGTCACAATCTCCTCATTCGAGTAAGTTTTCCCAAGCTGTTGAGCTTGGTTGGTTAGAGTTCGAATTCTGCCAAAAAAACTATTAACAGTCTCATGCTCATCCATACACATTCTATGAAATTCAGCATCTAGAGAAATGAGTTTAGATCTCCTTACTGATGTGGTACCCTCATAAGAGTTTACCAAGATCTCCCAAGCTTCATATGCAGTAGTGCAGTTGGAGATGAGGAAGTATTGGTCATCTGACACAGCACTGAAGAGTGCATGCAGTGCCTTTGAGTTCATGTTCGACAGACCCTTTTCTTCCTTGCTCCAGTCATTCATGTCTTTGGGAGTGGTCACACCATCCTTGGTAACACTGGGAGCAACATATTTGACCAAGACAGCATTCCATGCCAGATCGTCTATGGACATCAGAAAGGATCGCATCTTGTTCTTCCAGAAAGCAAAGTTGGTGCCATCTAGAAGAGGGGGTTGGGTGTTGTTCCACCTTTGACTCATCTTGCTTCAACAGATCTCTCTCGCAAGAGTGTGGCTCTGATACCACTTGTTGGGTCCACTGGGTTAAGCAAGTGAGTAACTTTGTGCAGTGGTTCACTGAGAGTGTCTGAACACCACCAATGAACAAACAGATTACTGTATCGAGTGTAATAAAATGCACAGCGGAATAAAACAAGCACAAAGTAAATGAACAACACACGAGTTGTTGACCCAGTTCGGCCTTCGGCCTACGTCTGGGGGATACCAATCCAGGAGATTATTTCACTATGTGTTATGAACAATGGCTTACAACCACACACAATAGATGAAATAACTTTGACAGCCTTCACTCCGAACTTCAGGCAGATAGTTGTGATGACCAGCCTCCTTCTCCGGACCTGGTATAGGCTTCCCACCTATTTCAACTCCCCAAAGCACCCACTTTGAGTTTCCCCTGAAGTAACCTGTGAGGCACCCCTCCTTCGATGAATGAGTGAATAGGTTATGGTGATTCCTCCTGTTTCACCTCAAGCACTATCCTAGACGTATCTCCGATTCAGAACTGAACAGAGAATAGATAGTAATCAACAATAGTGCTCGAGGCTTGGTCGATCTTCCAGCAGTAGATGAATTTCTTGTGTGCGCAAGGCTGAAGATCGAGATCACTTCTCCAAGTTGTTTCCGAGAGCTCTAGAGAGATTTCAGAGTGATTTCAGAATGTAGGTCGAGAGAAGTGTTTGAATCATCCCTCCAAAACCCTTCTTATCCAGTGAGCTCTGTCAATTCAAACGGCATGTTGCTAAATGGGGAAAGAGCCGTTGTGATTAGCTCCAAATCCTGGCTGACTGATCTTTCTCTAATTCAGAAGGATTTCCTGCAATCAAACATTAGTATTTTCCCTTCTGATTAGGAAAGATCCGTTGGGCCAATTCCAGTCTCCAAAGGAAAGATCTTCCGTGCACATGTTCGACTGGAGGTGTGTATGTTCTTCAAGCGTGTTCAAACATTGGCTGTGAACTTCCATCAAAACCTTGACTCAACAGAGTTATTAGGATGTTGGCTCCCTGTTTTGATGCATTAATATGTCTAAGAAAATTACCCAGACATTGTTGATTTTTCTATATGGCTGCGTCTACTGGACGACTTTGCTCAGTTCAACACTTCAACTAGATGTTATATTGTTAATTTAGACCACCTTGGGAATCATTTCCTTCTCTCTTGATAATGCTCTGTTGTGACATGAATGTATATGATGTTGATTTTAGATGTCATTTTTTGCATTAAGGATATCCCGTAATGTTTCACTGCTCAAGAATGAATAGCATGAATAAAGTCTGCTGATGCTGCTATATGTACCCATTCACCCGCAAAACCAGTTATATTTGTTTCATCGCATCGCCGGACTAGCTTTAATGCATTGGAACTCATTCAGGTCAGAATTGATGCCATGCTCCATTTATGCCAGTGAATTTTTTCAAACACCTGCTCATCTTTCAATATGCAGCTTATGTAATCATAGCACCCAAGATAGTTCCTGGCTATACCTGAAGGGATCATCTGTAGTGATTCTTTCTTCAGTAACTGATCAAACCTTAAACACACACTACATTTTGGTATTGGGCTCCTTTCATTGGTTGGTTTTTCATACAATGGATGCTATAACCTTAGGTGTGAAATCCTTAGTCCTTTCTAGACATTTATGTGGAGTCTTATTTTGTGTTACATACTTACATTGCATCTTTGATTTTAGTTGATGTGGTTTTCTTCCTCAGCTTGTTTACAGTAATCGATCAAAGAATGTAGTAATTAAACATCACTGTCATAACTGTTGGACAGAAAGAACGCTGCCATTTAGTCATGATGTGTGCACTGCCTTTGGTCATTATATATTAGAGGTACTTTGCTTTCCCTTGTAGGAGTATTATATACTGATTTTATTGGTTTCAAATTCTTCAAACTGCATAATTATTTTAGTTGTAATGGAGTGTTATGTCGATTTGTAATGGAGTGTTTGATGTTGATTTTTAAGTTAAGAATTTATAGTTATACGGATTGGTATCGTAATGTAATTGAAGAGAAATCTTAAATTTAGTAACTTCCTGTTGTGTCTGTGTAGTCAATACTCATGTTTGATTCTTGGAAGTATTGATATATCCCAATTTTTGGATTAATCAAAATCTGATGCCTAGAATATTCCCATAGCCGACACGACATGCCTACTTAATTTCTTGAGTTTTCGTGTTAGAAACAAGAGGTAACAAACTGGACTATCATTTCTTTCTATTTTCCTGTTTTTCTTTCCTTTTTTTTTTTTTTTTTTTTAACATCATGTTGATGTGATATGAGAGTATTGTAATAACTGCAGTTCGAGAATTTTGAGTGGAGTTGTTGGAAGATTAATCAATCATTTAATTCCTTGAATCAATCAATTTCAAAGTTTCATAATAATGTTGGGGTACGCTTTTGTTTGTTCCTTTGGGTCTTATTGAGCTTCAGTAATGTTTTCTGTGTTGTGTACTTGTGTTTCTAATCCATTTTTGGTCCTATTAGTTTTTCGAGTTCACTATATGTCCCCTTGCCCTTGTTTGTCTTTATTTCTCTTATTTTTGGTACATTTAGCAAATGTTCAAAAACTTGGATTTGCCCCTGTTCAGGTACATTTAGATTTGCCCCTAGAACTTGGAACGGGTAGACAGACGCATAGCATATTCAGGTTATTAAGATTTATACAGTGAACTTGAACAGGTTGAATACATCATAGATTAATGTGGCGAAACTAAAGGACGGGAGCATATTCAGGTTTGTAACATTTAGATTTATGCAAGGAACTTGATGGGTAGATAACATTCATTCAAGTTCGTAATATTAACGATTTTTTTAGTATAAGAAAAAAAGAAAAAGAAAACAAAAAACGAACTTGAATGATAAGTCAAAGAAACGAACTTGAATGATAAGTCAAACATTATAATTAAATAGGGTGAAAGCGTGAAGGCATATCTAGTAGACTACAAGTGGATATCCAGGTTAGTAAGTAACCTTTAGATTTGTCAGTTGAACGAACTTCTTTAATGGGCAGAGTATATCTAGGTTATTAAGATTTTGAAATTTAAACCTTATAGATTAGTCTCCGGATGACTTCAATTAATGGGCAGAGTATATAGTAAAATTTTGATTTGTCCAGGGAACTTGAACGGCCAAAGCGCATCCAGGTTAGTAAAGTAAAAAGGCAAAAGCGTATCTAGCTAGCTCCAGGTTACAACTAGGGGTGGGCAAAAAATTCGGACCGAACCGCTGAACCGTGATTCGAATCGAATCCGAATCGAAATTTTCGGTTAATCGGGGTGTTCGGTTCGAATACAAATATCTCAATACAGGTATTTGTTCAGTTCGGTTCGGTTTCGGTTTTTAGGATTTTTTCTCCCCGGTTAACCGAACCGAACCGTATGTTATCATTAAATTTTAATTTTTAAATATTATATATAAAGTATAACTGTCAAAATAATTGTAGCACTAACAGAATTCAAAAACTCTAAAAATCTAACCCTAATTCGTCAGTTCCCAATTCACCAATTCCCTGTATCCCGCTTTCACTCTAGCGCCGCCTACCTCCCAAGTCCCAAGCCCCCTCGCAATCCATCGACTTCCAGTATTCGGCGCAGCGAGGCTGCGACAAGCCGCTCAACCCCTTCTGGCCTTCCCTTAATTTCTTCGCTCAGCCGCTCCTCCACGTCGCTGGGGTCGCTGCTGCACAGATCCGGCCATCCCCATCGCTGCACAGGACGCTCATCCTCTTCCGGCCTTCCCTTCGCGAGGTTGCTGCTATTTGGTATCTGCTTGCTGCTGCCATGATTTGTGTTATGTTATTGATTTTTGTATGTTATTTTGCGAATTTGAAATCAGAGGTCGGTTGTTCGGTTAACTCCGAGGCGAATTTTATGAGGTCATGACCTTCCACCTGTATTTCCGTAAGCTAATTTTATTGCTTTGAATATAGTTGCAAATTTTCATTGGCCATGAAGATTCGGAGCATTTGCATATCTATTTAGTTTTCAGATTTAAGTTCTACCTAACCGGCTTTCATTTCTCAAAGTGAACTGGTTGGATAAGTACATATATTTCTTAATGATGTCAATGGTATAGTCCAGAATGATTTTATTTTGTTTTGTTTTTTGTTTTAAGTTTAATTGTTCCAAAGAAGCTCCTTAAGTGCTGGGTCTTTGTAAAAGATTATTATTGTCTAATTCTTTGGTTTCTTTGTAGAAGATTTTATTTTGTTCTGTTCTTTATAAAAGAAGCTCCTTAACCGCCTTGAAGATGATTTTGTTTTCTTTTGTAGCTATTGTTGTTTTGATTGGAGACAATGAATTGAAGACACCGGATGTTTTGTTATGTGGGATGATTTGGTCTAAAATTATTTTGAATATTTTGATTGATGATATGTATGATTTGGAAGATTGTGGTTGATGATATTTCATTCGGATATTTATTCTCTAAGTGTTTTTGCATTTTAATGATACGATTCGGTTCGGTTCGGTTTGTATTATTTGCAAATAGGAGTTTATTTATTCGGTTAACTGATATTTCGGTTATTCGGAATGCATTTTTGTCATATCATAGCTCGGTTCAGTTCGGTTCGAATAATCCGCAAATAGTTGGATTTTTCTCGGTTAACCGAACTTTCGGTTAACCGAAATTTTCGGTTCAGTTTCGGTTCGCAAGATCGAATATTTGCTCGGTTCGGTTCGGTTAGCAAATACCTGAAAAAACTCGGGTATCCGAACCGTGCCCACCCCTAGTTACAACAATAATTTGCAGGATACTTGAACATGCATTGCACAGCATATCCAGGTTAATATTGTGATTTGTCCAGGGAACTTCATTGGGTGGAGCATATCCAGGTTAGTAATATTTAAATTTGGGCAAAAATATTTCCTAACATATAGATTTTGTCCAGAGAACTTCGAATGGGTGGGGGGGCATTGAGGTTAGTAAAATTAAAGCTTTCTCAAACTTAAAATTGAAATATAAAAAATTTAATTATTGAAAGTTCAAATAAATAAATAAGTTGAAGATTAAAAGTTCATACACTTAAAATGAATATTTGAAATCATGTTACTAAATTCAACTTAAAAAGTTTGAAAAAAAGATATTTTCAAAAATTAAAAGACAAACTAAAAAATAGTGCAATATGAAGTATTATTTGCCGACATTTTAACGTTTTGCATTAAAAATATGTATAAAATTTTATAGAATAGAAAATCTAACTTTACAATAAAAATACAGAATTAATCATGCAATAGAGAGATGAAAATTTGTAATAAAAAAAATTAAACGTTAATAATTGAAAGTTCAAATTTATAATATAAAAATATCAAAATTTAGTTTTGTGCATTTAGATTTGCCCATAAAACATGAAGAGTTGGATATCTATATCCATAATGCAAAATAAATCCCAACAATTCTGTGCAAAAAGTTAGGGTGAGCACGGTATGATTTTGGAAACCAAACCAAATCATATTTTTTTATTATTCAAAACCAAATCGTATGGTCTGGTTTGAAGTACGATTTGCCGCACAAAATATATGTCTATTTTTGCAAACAAACACCTAATATGATACAACCAAGAATAATACATATATGTTTAAATATCTAATAAATGCAATTCATAAATTACAATTCAGATTCGTAACTCACCTTTTATATTAGGTGAAAATAAGCTTACTAGCTTGGTTCTTCCACTTTTAGCCAACAAAGTAAAATAACAAGTCTCAAATATAAATAACATTTAGGGTTAAGAATTGGACTTAAAAAATTTTAAGTCATGAACTTTTGAAATTTAAAGTTGAGATTAGTTTTAAATTTGGTCATTTGGGTCTTTGGATTGAATATGTTTATTAACTTAAAAATTATAAATATATAGAGTAACATATATTTAAAAATATTTAATATTATATATATATACGGTAATTTTTTTTTGAAATGGTTTATTGTTTATTTTTACCTTATCAAACCATGATTTTTTAAACCGTAAACCAAACCATTGAAACCATTTTGAATGTATTGAAATCCAAACCATTGTACCCAAAAACCTGCCAAGAAAAGAGGATTAATTACTCCATACTGTTATAACAATGGGTAACTTACAATAAATTCCCCATAATACTAGCTATAATCCGTTGTGTTGGAATCTTCCTGTAGTTCGTTCTGCCTATATTAATATTATGCCGTGTAGTGTGTCTTCACTGCAATGGATCTTACTGCCCGTTTGGATTGACTTTTGAGAAAAGCAGAAGCCAAAAGCAGAAGCAGAAGTGAAAGCCAAAAACAGAAGCAGACAACTTTTGTGTTTGGATAGAATATTCGAAAAACAGCTTTTTTTCAAAAGTGTGTTTGGATGTGTAAAAGTGAAAAGTGCTTTTGAAATGTATAAATTACCAAAAAGGACATGCTACTTAATATGATAATAAGATATATTTGTAGTGTAATTTATATTAAGTAATGAGGGTATTTAAGTCTTTGCACATTTTATGAAGTGCTTTTGGCTTCTGCTTTTCAGAGAAGCACCCCAGGGCTGCTTCTCCCAAATCACTTTTGCAGCTTTTCGAGGTGCTTCTGCTTTTTTTAAAAAGTCAAACCAAACGTTTATTTTCCACTAAAAGTGTTTTTGGCAGAAGCAAAAGCCAAAAGCACCTTGCTAAAGGCCCATTTGGATTGGCTTTTAAAAAAAGCAAAAGCAGAAGTGAACGCCAAAAGCAGAAGCAGCTAACTTTTGTGTTTGGATGGAATGTTTGAAAATCAGTTTTTTTTCAAAAGTGTGTTTGGATGTGTAAAAGTGAAAAGTGCTTTTGAAATGTATAAATTACCAAAAAGGATATGCTATTTATATATGATAGTATATATTTATAGTGTAATTTAAATAAATTAATAGGGGCATTTATGACTCTGCACACATTACTAGGTGTTTTTGGCTTCTGCTTTTCGGAGAAGCACCCCTGGGCTGCTTCTCCCAGAAGCACTTTTGCAGCTTTTCGAGGTGCTTTTGCTTTTTCCCAAAAGCCAAAACAAACACTCATTTTCCTTCAAAAGTGCTTTTGGCAGAAGCAAAAGCCAAAAACACTTCAAAATAAGCCATTCCAAACGGCCCCTAAAAGCCAATCCAAACACCCTCTTAATTTAACTCAAATAAGGTTACCAAATATCTAAGGCATAGTTCGTTAGAGTTAACATTTTGTAATTGGATATTGCTGATTGTATTTTGTTTGAAGTTGGCAATAAAACTTACTACAATTGCGGATCCAAAAAAATTTCTCAATAAAAAAACATTTTATCATGCCATGAAAATCCATTTAAAATCCAATTGCGGATCCAAAAAAATTTCTAAGTGGTGTTACAAAAAGATGAAAGCTAAGTTGAAATTCAAATTAAGGGGTGTCGTTAGAGTTAACATTTGGTGCATAAATTCCACATGCAGAATTTATGCATGTGATGGAAAAAATGTTTTATGTGATGGAAGAATATTTTGTGGATATATGATGGGATAGATTTCTTATGTGATTGATGAATATGTGATGTGAGAGATATTCTATGTGATGGAAGAATACTATTCAAGATGTTGCACCGTAATCGGATTGGAAATTAAGGATAATACTGACTATATAAAAAGTACTAAGAAAGCTATGTTAGGGGCAATAACAATGATATTAAAAAAAAATAAATTGAGTTGGCCAAGTCATATATGCACTTTTAGAAAAGTGGACACCCAAAAAAACTAGCAAATAGTATAATTTTTAGTGGTCACCCAAAAAAATTAAATGTGCACCAAACCAAATACTATAATTTTTTTTTTTTTTTTTTTTTTTTTTTTGAGGAGAAGTAGTAATATTATTTCACTTCCACAAAATCCAACACCAAGGTACACCTTTGAGGTGTCATCGACCCCTGTGTCTACAAGCAATCTGGACAGACTAACAAATCCAATCGTAAAGTACTGAAAATATTACAGCCTGACGCTAGTTCCATTTCTCAATTTTTCCATCTCCTTTTGCTCCTTGTCATGCCAATTGGTCTGAGATCTAAGCTAGCGAAGAACAATAAAAATCTTGACAAGCATCATCAAATCCTCCCAAGCTACTGCATCAATGTCAATCATGGCTTCAGCTTCCATAGGTGGAATACTCCCCCACGTTGTTCACATTTATTTTGTCTCTACACCATTACAGCTTAATAGAAACAGGATCAGCAACAAAGACCTCCGCGGGGAACAACAGCAGCATCCATTCTGTACTACATCCACGGTGGAGCCATTGGGGGCCATGGACCTCTCAAAATTAATTTGGGCAAAAATGCTTGATATAATAGTAGGGGCTTGGAGCCATTTCGGACAACACATTCAATAAAAATGTTATAGTTAAAGCTGCAATTTCTATTCCAAGAAAACCAATGTTTATTACCACAATCATCATTATCTTTGTTGTTTATAAAACTCGAGTCACTGACCACAACTATAGTATCGGAAGTATGCTCAATAGAAATATACATTTCAAAGGGAATTACTTCTACACAATAATTTGGGTCCCTTCGTAATTAACAGTCTAGTTCAGTCCATCATCACAACATAAAATAATCAATAATCAAGCAATTCTTATTATACAAAAACACAATAGTTTTAAATAAGAGATAGAAATCCAAGACAAAATAAGAAAAACACAAACAGAGAAGAAAATGATATACGAGTTCATTAAAAAACAGGGCAACCCTCAACTCGTATGCCAGGGGCGGTCGGACAGGAAGCCAAGGCACAGTGATCACTGAATTCTAAACCCCACCAATTTGGTCCGTAAACGCCCTTAAATTGCAATGTCAAAAGGCATAGCAGAGACATGCAAGCAATACCACCATCTAACCCGGCGGACATAATATAGTTGTACCTCTTCCACCATCCTTTATATTTTCCGTAAACATAAATATTGAAAAATATGGCTATAGCAAGCCAACAATTGTAGTTTACAGCATTGGCCACCGGTAGATGTTGAGATGCCCCTATTATGACAGGTGCATTTATCAGCTTGATCCATTTCTTTTCTGGAAATTTGAGAGACAGAAACCATATGATGACTGGTGCAAATAATCCAAATAGAAAGAAATAATTCAATCCCCCGTATACACCATATTTTCCAAATACCCTAAGAGGACCAATAACACCCCAAATTACAGATCCACTGTACACATAATTTGCTCCCGGGCAAGTCCATGGGCTACCTTTTGGCAACACATCTAAGTTGCAAAGATGATCTATTGAATTAAAGATCCAAAAAAGTGTGCCATATGTTGTCATTGAATTGATCAATGTTCCCAGTATCTATAATAAAGATTTCATGGTTTGTTAGCTTGTATTAAAAGTAATTACAGTAATAAAGTGACTAGTGAAAGATGTAAGAGATGTAAGAGATCTACCTGGACCAGAAACATTGATTTTGGAGGAATTTTAAGGTAATGCCCAACCTTAAAATAAAAAAGAAATGTCATGGCTTCTGACAAGCTCATTGTGGTAATAATTCTGAAGACTTGATTGGCTAGAGGTTTTCCAGGCATCATATAACCTCCTATAATTTCAGGGATGATAGGGAACAGTAAACTCTGAATAAAAACAATATAAACATAAGAGTTCCAGTTTAATAATAATAATACACAAATAAGTATACAAAAAAGGGATATAAAAGGATGTAGATGAGACGTACCAAATTAGCTGTGGCAGAAATCACACAAACAGGCATAGTGAGTATGAAACCTAATGCAACTGCTAAAATCACTCCCCACCATGGTAGTTGTAATTGTTTATCAAATCCTTCACATGACACAATTGTCAGAATCATAGAAACAACCAATAAAATGTAAAACCACCATGAAGGGACAGGCTTGTAATTTTTCCTCATTAGCCTAGCATGCACATCTTCAAACTTTTCATGAACAACAACCATTGTATCTTTCAAAATTTCACTACATAACACATGAAATCAATATCAGTGGTTGAAGAATAATGAGCTACAGTTTTTGGTACCAATAAGATCTATGTATATTACCTTCCGTGGAAAAGTGCTGCGTGTACAAAGGTGGAGGTTGCAAGAGCAAAGCTTAAGCCGTATTGTAGGGCGAGGGTTATACCAAGATAAATTTTGCTATAATTCTCATATGCTTCATAATTAAGATCAAATGTGTCATAATTTAGAACTCTAGTCACATTGTATGGAGTTCCATCCGAAGCAAAGAGGTCAAGAGACATGAGGGGGAATTGCTTCGAGTTGAACAAATTGGTCCAATAACAAATAGGTAGGAGAATGTACATAAACAAAATGTACCCAACCAAGATGTTGATGATGCTAAAACCAGGGTATTCGAGCGGGTTACCAAGATAACTTACTGTAGTAGACCAATCAATTGCAAAAGCACCAAGGCCCAAGCCGTTAAACCCCGATCCTAATTGTTGAGCCATCACTGAGCCCTTCCATATCCAACACACAGTGGAGAGAGCCACAATTGATGGAAACAAATAATTTGGGACTATGTAGTATGCAAAGCTCAAAATCATGGTAATGATGAAAAATTGTAGTTTTGTAAGACCTCCTTTCTTCCTCATTTCAATGTCGTGTAATGTATGGAAGAGAGTCACTTGAACCATAGTGCCTGGCCACCACATGTGAGGTGACTCAACCAAAGGACCCCGGAAAATACCAGCCCAGCCATACCCTATTACCTGCACATATATACATGTACAAGAACAAAATAAGTGATTTTAAAGAAATTATAAGTATATATATACAAGTATTTGTTTACCTGGCTAGCATTTGTAAGCAAAAACAATGCCAAAGGGTTGATCTTGCGATGGTAAAATGCCTTTAAATTTACAAAGATATTCAATGCAATGGGATTTGAACTCCCAGTTTGTATGAACATAGTTATTAGGCAATGTTCCTTTATGTTGAAAGGCCCCGGATTCAATGAAAATGACCACTTCGTTAATGGAACGGTTATGAGTTTATTTGGTATAACTCTTGCCATAAGCCTTCCGGTGAGTAGGACTATAATTTGCATCAACATTGCTGGTATAAAGACTGGGTTTTGTCGGAAAGTGATTAATTCATTAACAGATGATAAAATCACACAACATAATATTCCCAAAACCCATGTTCGAAAAGTGAGACACGAAAGAGTAGGATCATCTGTTATTGGAACAGTTAATCGAACTTGCTCAATTGGATTATCATTCACTTCATCTTCCACTCCTGCATAAAATAATAACTCTTTTAAATTTGAAAATAAAAATAGTAAATTAAACATACATCTGAAAGTTGTCTTTTCGATTCAAACACATATATACTGCGTGCATTCAATGATTGATGGAATAATGAAATGATGATGGTAAATTAACATGGAAAAAAATGCTTGGGAATATATATATGAATATGAGATTGAGTATAATAATTGTTAATGTGAATGATGAATACAAAAATTACAAACCAATGGATTTAGTTGTGATCTCATTTTCGGCCATTGATAGAATAGATGAGCAACAGTGCAGATGCTTGAAAAAAAACAAACACGAGATCTCTTTGAAGAATTATGTGACAGAATTTGGATTGAATTGAATTTGGAGAGTGATATTAAATGCCACGAAATGAACGGTAGTAGTAAATTGCAATCATTGGGAGTCTTGAGGTAAGTTGTACCAATACCAAATAGGAGTAATATCACTATTACTATATGAGTATTTATTATAATGGCCATATTTTGTGTGTAGATTGTAAGAACATTTATGATTATATATAATATTATAACAGACCCTACAAAAAACTACCAAGAAAACAAATGACTTAACAAAATTACTCAAAAAATCAATAGAAAGTCAAAGTACCAAAATAAAAATTAATATATCAGAAATACGGAAAAAAAAAACGTATATGATAAATTAAGTGTCATCGAATTGATGCCATAACTTTGCACATTTTTTAATTTGGTGTTATAACTTTGTTAATGGTCTCATCAGACCTTAATCACCCACTTTTGCTGATGTGGCACGGACATAGAGTAAATAATTAATTTAATTATGTCATGTAGGTGTCACATAATCATATTAACTGGATTTGACCGACACATATGGATACTTCTAATTCTATTTCTAATTTAATTGTCTCATTCCCACTCCGCAAGTACGCAAAAAATGGGTTAGAAAGTATCCACATATGTAGGTTAAACACAGTCATGCCTATATCACCTACATGACACAATTAAATTAAATATTAACACTAATGTCGTACCACGCCATCATATAGGTGATTGGGATCATTTTGGAGACCATTACTAAAGTCAGTGCCGGACGCAGAGTGTACGAGTTAGGGGGTCGGGGATGACCAAATGTCTTCGTATTATTTCATCTTTAATTTCCACTAGTATTTTGATCCACGCTTTGCGGAATGTGTTTTGTTTTCGTCAAATAAAATCAAGAAATTTTTATGCATAGGTTTGCTTTACTTTAAACTCATTACATAGACATAGAAAATCATACTTCCTCCGTCTCATAATGATTTACACTTTCACTTTTCACGCAGTTCAACACATATTTTAAATCATTAATAACTCAAGTTCGGTATAAATAAAAATTCTAAAAGTTTGATATTTAAAAACTACATGACGAGACGAATCTAACAAGATCTCACTTGACTATATTTTAACTTGTATAATTATGATAAAACCTTAAATGAAAGTCTGTGTGTGAATAGTATCACATTAACTAACGTCAACAACAATATGAGACAGAGGTAGTATTAATTAGTATCAATATTGGCCAAACACAGCCGACAAAATAAATAATCAGTTCATTACCTCAAAATAATCAACATTAATTTCTATAGAAAGAAATATTATTATGGTACCAAAAGAAAACTTCTAGGGCATCATAAAAAAATAAAATCACGTGCAAATTGCTACAGTAACAATAATGACGCTACTGAAACGGAAATGATTGCAGTTTATCGGATCTGTATGGCACTGGTAAGAGACCGGGGCTTTCCACGTCAAAAATTGTACTTTGAATACGACTCCCTAAATGTGGTGCGATGGCTGAATCATCCTGAGTCGACTCCGTGGCGCTTTCATGATTTGCTCGGCCCAATTATGGCAATTTTTAGATTTGCGGGGGCGGTGAGGGAGCGAAATATGTTAGCCGATCAATGGGCGAGGCGAGGTGCGATGGGTGAATGGAAGGTGGAGATGTGGTATTAAAGTTGTTAGTCTGTTGGGTATTTCAACACATTATGCTTCTGCATTGCGTTTCTTTGCTGTCAAAATTCCCAGCGGAGCTTTGTAGAATTGGTCTGGCTTGTAATATTTTTGTTTGAGTTATGAATAAAGTCTGATTTGCCTAAATAAAAACACTAATGATGTAGAAGCAATCAAATTCAAATAGAAACAAAAATGATATGAATAATTGATTCTATAGTATAATTATATTAATATTGTAGTATACGAACTACTTATGTGAATGTGAAGCTTACTTGCCCAAGGCTCACTTCATCCTAATATCAGACGGATGGCACGTTCTTACCTAAGTAATTTTTCGCCTTTTAATGGGAGACCCTTCATCCCTTGCCTTATGTATGAAATTAGTATATAGTCATTTTGATATCCAATAACAGTATGTTATGGCATTTGATTTATTTATTTCCTAATGTATTGTAAATGTCCCGTATATGAATCACTTTCACAATGATTCTACAATCATATTGGTTGTTATTGAATGAATCCAAAGTATCATACTTCATTATATTAATTGTTTACCTTAACTTGTAGAATGATTTAACTATGGAGAATGAATCCAAAATTGTTTGATTAATTGAATATAAAATTAGTGAGAATAGTAAGAATAAAATTAGTAAGAATAATAAAATGTATGAATCCAAAATGAAGAAATTTTTGATAGAGTAAATTTTTCATTGTTTCATAGAACTCATAAACGTATGCATATCATTTCGTCATATAAAGCATACATCTGATCATTATGATAAAATAATCATTATTATATTGATAATATAATATAAAACCTACTCAGGTGGAAATGATTACGTAGGAAAACTATATAAAATCAAATTAAGAAACTTTGTTGACCTTTTGAGAAACTTTAAAAATACAAAATTTGAGATTATGTTATGAATATTTATTTTCAAACCATCAAAAGAAATAATGAAAACATAAATTCACTTTGACCTTTTACTCGGGCCTTATACTATTATACTATTATATTATAAAATAATGTAATATAATTAATATTTATTTAATGATATTATACCTACTATTTTACTGTATAACTTATACGAATATTTAATAGAATATATTTAATGTTACGGTAACATGTTTTGAATTTTTATACTTTTAATTTATGATTCAATTTAACTATAATTGATAATAAAAATTATATTTAATATTATATAAATATTGATAAATTGAATGATTATTACTAATTAATTTTTTTTTAACTTATTGATTTCTGTTAAATTTTTTTTGCGTATGCAAAAAAGAATTTATTTAATATATTTTAGGTTCAACTTTTAGGTTCAACTTATTGATTTCAATTTAACTATAATTGATAAAAAAAATTATTTTTTTTTAACTTATTGATTTCTGTTAACTTATTGATTTCTCTAATATATTTTAGGTTCAACTTTTACTATAATTATTATAATTAAATTTACTTAATAATAAAATTTATAAAGTTTTATAGAATTTATAATATATTTTTATAAAAAAGAATTTATAATATATAATTTCAATTATATTTACAAAATATAAAATATAATAGTATAATTTAATTTGTTTTCAATTTATATCTTTTTAAAATAGTACATAGAAAGATTTTCTCAAGAATTTTTTAAATTAATATATATATTTATTTTCTAAATATAGCTGAAATCTTAGAAATATACTCTCTCCGTAATTTAATAATATTAACATTCCATGTTTTCACGCAATCCAATGCAAATGTTTAACGGTTACTATTTCAAAATGTATAAAAGTAAATATTTATAAAAGTTTAATATTCTAAAACTATATGATTAGACGAATTTAACATCTCACTTGACTATATTTTATCTTATTTAACCCTGTTAAAAAGTTGAATCAAAGTTACGATAGTATTTACTATGCAAACGTTAATATTATTTGATGACGGAAGAAGTATTTTTTAAGAAAATTTAGATTAAATTTAATTTGTGATTTATTATATAGATGACATGTGGCAGCTTGTGGTATTTTTGAGAGGATGATGTGGCGTTTATGATGTGTGATGATGAGAGAAATTTATTATATAGATATATAGGATAATAATCAATTTCATTTTTGGGAAAATTATTTAAAAACCCCCAACACCACCACCTTATTCCTCCAAAATACCCACATAAATTTTTATTCCTTTCAACCCCCTGGAGAGAGAAAATTTTCAAAAAATACCAATTTTACCCTTAAATGACCAAATTAAAGAAAATAATGTCCAAAAATGATTTAAATGAGTTTAACACTTCTCTAAAAAGTGCCCAAAAACACAGCCCCTCTAAAAATTTGGTATCAGAGCATAAGTTACGATTTTAGGGCTTATGGCTAATGATGGATTAAAAGATAATCAAAACACGATTAAATTAAATGAAAATATTAATTATGAAAAATTCTTAATAATTGACATAGAAAAGAAAAAATTATTCAAAAATCAAACTAAAGATTATAAGATCTGTAAACAAAATAAAATAAAAATTAAAAGAGTAAAACTCAAGAAAAATAAAACCTTTGAAAATTATTGCAAACTAATCATAAGGTTAGAAGCTTTAAGACAACACTTAAAAACTCATGAATAAAATATTAACGAATAAAAACATGGATATACAAAGAAGTCTTCAATCAATTGAGGCAAAACTGGATAAGTTAGAATTATTAGAAAAACAAAATAATACAAATCTTAAAGTTATATTAGAAAACCAAACGTACTTATCAACCCAATATGATAAATCATCCAGTGGAATGAAAAATTTATCTAAAACCATAACAACACTTCAATATGAAAGTTCCAAACTAGTTAATGATGTCCCAAATCCAAGGAAAATCATTAACCATAGTGAGGAATTAAAACAACTACAAGACAAGGTTGAAAAACTTGATAAAGAAATAAAGGAAATTAAAAACATTGTTGAAAACAATATTGAGAATGTAAATGAAATGTGTAACAAAATCATAAAAATCATTAAAGGATAATGGAAACAGCCTTAAGAGAAGTTAAAGAAACAATAGAAAACTTTAAACAAGAAATTAATAATAAATTTAAAGAATTAAACAAAGAATTAATAGAAGTAAAACTGGGTGTTAATGATCTTCATAAGAAGATTGGCGAAATAACAGATCATAACAGAACAAATAATACAAATATTAATCTAATTGATAAAAAGTTTAAAGAGCTTGTAACTACTGAAATACTAAAGAAAAAAATTGATGATATACATGTTCATATGGAAGACATGAAAAAATATCAAGACCCTGCATTAAGAATAGCCATTGAAAGCATAGATGAAAAACTTGAAAGAATACAAGTTGTTAGAATACCTGAAGATAATACAATAAAACAACTAGCTGAACAAATTGCAAAATTACCTGCAGAAGCTAGAAGGAAAACTAAACCACAAGAAAAACTAAATTTTTGGGTTGTAAAACCAGATGAAAAATATTTAGAAAAATGAGTAGGAGATCATTTTCTCTTACTAATGAATCCAAAAACAGTCTAGTAGAAATAAGTAATTCTCAAAGAATTGAAAGCTGAAACTTTGAAAAAACCTTAATAGATAGAATGTTCAGAGAAAAAACCAAACTTGAAGAAGGGCCAACAATAATTGAAGAAATAATTGACCCTGATATTGAATTTGAAAACTTCAAGAAAAGAACATTAATCCAATTGGAACCAAGATTATTGTATGACCAAAGATTCCTTAATTGGAACACAGGTTATTACAAATACCATTATACAGAACCAATAAGCTGTCTAAAAGATGACAAAAAATTAATAAAATTAATAAGCAATAATGAAACAATCAGACTTCAAAGACAAGGACAAAAAAACATGCATATGGGACTAATCTCCATAGGAGTAAAAGGTTTAACTAGAAAAAACTTAGGAACTAAAGTCCTAATGACTGTTCTAGATACAAGGTGGACTAATCCAACCCAAGCTATCATATGATTAATGGAAATTGATATGAACCCTAATGTGGGAGTATGTTATTTGGCACCAGATTATATGATACAAATAACAGATTTTATGAAGCATATCCAAATAGGAATTCAAACTGTAGGATATGAAGAAATGGAAACTGGTCACAACCTAATGATATGTGTAGGCTTCTTAGGAAGAATCACAAACAATGGTCAAACCAGACATAAAACAAAAATTGAAACCGTGGTAAGTATCATAGGAAGTGAAGGAGTAAAAATGATAGGACCAACTGAAATATCATCAGAAGAAAATGCTGGGAAAAATTGGGATCTATCAAAATTCTTTGAAAAACCAAATGTTAAAAACTTAACTCCAAAAAATGTAAATTACTTCATAAACTCCAGAGGAGAAACGTCAGTAAGATTTAATGATTATGAAACTGCAAAAAGACCAATAGATTTTACAGAAGAAGAAGGTCAGGAAAATGAATAGACAAATGAAAAAGTTTATCGTAGAAAAACCAGTAACAGATAACTATGTAAAATATGAAGGAAAACAAATATTCCACCCTAGTGAAGATGAAGTAGAAAGAATTGCTAAAGACATTCAACATATTTGTTTAAAAACAAGAAAATTTGAAAACTTTAAGAAAGGAAAAATTCTAAATAAAAGAGAGTACCATGACTGGTATGAAAGAGTTTTCTCACAACATGTGCATTCTGCATTGACTAAAAAATTCAAAAACAAAGGAATATTACCTCACAATTGTCAAGATTGTAAAATTGATCTTGATAGAAGATATTCTGATAAGTTAAAACATATGATCCATTTAATAGAATGTCCAAAACATAGTGGATATTTTGAGAATTGGATAGAAAATTATGAAGAAATGATAAGCGAAATATCAAAACTAAATGAACAAAAACAAGAATTAAAGGATAAAATGAAAAGAAAAAATAAAGAATGGAAGAATAATTTAGAAGATATTATTGAGAAAGAAGTACAGAAAAGATTACAAAAAATACAAATAAAAGAAGAACAACAAGCAAACATAGAAGCTCATTTGTTCTTAAAGGAAAACCCACCGGAAGAAGGACGAAGTTCTGATAATACATTAATGGAACAATATATGGGAGATCATATCTCCTTACATTCTGAGAAAACAAATAAAACAGTTAAAGAATTCATGAACAAAGATGTTGTCATGAAAAATACAGGAGACAGTATAACAAGAGTCCCTGGAACTCCCTTTGCCCCATACCAAAGAGGAACTGAGTGGAGACCTGGAACTAATTATACTGGAAATAATTCTAGACACTCAATCACACATATTCATCCAGAATATCCTTATGGAAAGATACAACCTGGGATGATAACAAAACCTAGAGGAATTAGACAACCACTAGAAAGAGGATATTATCATAACCCAGCAATATTAGAAGTAACAAATGTAAGCCCTCAAGAATGGGGCTCAGTAATTGCAAAATGGAAAAACATAGTTGTAGCTGATTACATCAAAAATAAAAATGATTATAATGATACAGCTGAATCAATGTATGGATATCTTGAAACCTATTTAGGAGAATTCGCATAGTCAATGTGGGAAGTATTTAAAAGAGACTATCCAATGGATTATCAAGACTTAATAGAAAGAGGACCAAATCCTTATAAATTTGTAAATAAAATATCAAGTCTAATAACGGGTGAAGATGGTAATTCAGGACATATAACAACACAAATGGATGCCTTAATCCATCTAGACCAAATGCACCTAGATGACTTATATAGAACAGTAGACTTCTTAAATGAATATGTCTACTATACAGGCCTAGCAGGAGGTGCTTTTAACCAAGAGTTAGGAGAAAAATTATTTATGAAAATACCAAGACCAATTGGTCAAGAAATTCAAGATACATGGAATAAAATGGTTGAAAAGAATCCTCAACAATACACTATTAGTATGAGGGCTGTTCATGTGGTAAAAATATTAAAGGATAAGTGTACAAATATAATTGCACAAAAACAACTTAAGAAAACTGATTATTCATTCTGTAAAAGGATATACACTCCTCAACGATATGGTAGGCCGGAACCATTAAGGAAAAAACCCAAATTCATAACAAGAAATAAGTATTTCATAAAACAATCAAATAGCAGAAAACCTTTCTTGAAACAAAAACATCACGTCAGAAAATATAATCCTAGTAGAAATTATACAAAGAAACTTGCTTGTTTCACATGTGGTGATGAAAGCCATTTGGCAACAGCATGTCCTAAAAGAAAAAGCCAACATTCTAGAGAGGCAATTCTTACAGAATGTATACAACAAGATATATTAGATGTGGACTCAGATGTTTCTAAGACTGAAACAATATATAGTATAGTAACGGTAGAGGAAAATGTTATAGAAGAACAAGAGGATAATGATCCCTATGAATTGATAAATATGCTTGCAAATGAAAACTCGTATAATGGTATCACATATAAAGAATATATGATGCCATATGAAACTGAGTATATGATGAGAGAAATTAATGAATGCGAAAACCATAATTGGCTTTTCAGGGTAGGCACTGATTCTACACCTTGTATAAAATGCTCTTATTATCCATCAAGGAAACTTAGAGCTAAATGTACAATATGTCACGTAGAAATATGCCAAATATGCTTGTTAAAGTATTATAAAATTAAATTCCCCGAAGAAATGCCAATAACAAAAATTGATGATAGTTATACATTCATCACAAAAAGAATAGATATAATTGAAAGAAAGCTTTTTGATTTACAAGGTATCATGAATCTTACAGAATTAAAAACTAGAATTGAAAACCTAGAAGAAATCTTAGAAGAATATAATATGTTAAGTCCTGAAAATACGGGAAATAAAGGAAAAGAAGTTCCTTAAGAAGAATCTAATAATGAACAAAATCCTAGTACGGAGTACATGTTAGCACAAAACCCTGAGTACATACCTGTGTGCCACGATCCTTCATCATTAACTACACTAAGGGTACCAATAATCTTTAAATTAAGGGAATTGGTATTCCGTACTAATGCAATAATCGATACAGGATGTACAAGAATGATAATAAATGAGAAACTTGTCCCAGAACATCTACAGAAAAACTTAGCAAAACCCATTAAATCAGAATTAATGGATGGAAGAATATCATATACAACAAAACAACCTATTTCAGGTGGACAGATATTCTTTGAAACCAATTGTGGAATATCAGAACCCTATGGAGTTCCAGATAATTCATATGTAAAAGACTTAGTAATAAATGCAGAAGTAATCTTAGGATTACAATTCTTCTTACAAAATAATGGAGGATTATTTATTACAAAAGATTATATCCAAATTGTTGAAAAAGCAACTTTGGCAATGTTTGCACCTAGTATTAGTAATGCGGGAACCAAGCTTTTAACAACATCAGAGTTGCGAGAGAAGCGTGGTGGAGCCCCTACTAATACAAAAACAAAAGATAAAAAACTTTTAAAAGATAAAGATATTGAAAACTTTAAATGCAAAATAAAAGAAGCATGTAAACAAACTTGTAAAGAAAACATACAAATTTGAAGAAGAATACATTCCTGAAACCCCAAAACTCAAATAATTAATAAGTACAACTAGATTTAAGCCTGAAGAAACCATAACAAAATGGATTGAGAGGTTAGAAAAATCCCAAATTATTGGAGATAACATCCAGAAATATTGGGAAAAAGATGGAACAATGTGTAAGCTTGAAATAATAAATCCAGAATTAAGAATCTCAACTGCAGAAATAAATCCTACAAATCTGGATATAGCAAATTTCAAAATGCATATTGATGAATTAAACGCTTTAAAAGTAATTAGAGAATCAAACTCCAGAATAGGTCTGCAGCTTTTATTGTGAGAAAACATTCTGAAATTGTAAGAGGAAAATCAAGAATGGTAATTAATTATAAAAGACTTAATGACAAAAGATTTTGCTTACAATATACCAGATAAAACAGTTTTAATAAATAGGATTCAAGACTCAAAAGTATATAGCAAATTTGACTGTAAGTCAGGATTTTGGCAAGTAAAAATGCATCCCGAGCCAGTTGAATGGACTGCATTCACATGTCCAGAAGGTTTATTTGAATGGTTAGTAATGCCATTTGGACTAAAAAATGCACCAGCTATATTTCAACAAAAAATGGATAAAATTTTTAAACCATACCAAAAATTTGTTTTGGTATACATTGATGATATTCTAGTATTTTCAAAAAATAGTACTGAACATATGAGTCATCTTGATACAGTGTTTAGTCTATTTGAAAAACATGGAATAATCATCTCAAAGAAAAAGATGGAAATTAATAAAACTAAAATAGCATTCCTTGGGGCAGAAATTGGAAAAGGAAAAATAAAACTCCAAGATCATATTGCTAAAAAGGCTATTGAATTTCCTGATAAAATGGAAGATACAAAACTATTACAACAATTTTTGGGATTGGTTAATTATGCTAGACCATACATTAAAAACTTATCCTCATTAACAGGATCATTATATAATAAACTGGGAAAAAATGGTCAAAAGTATTTTAACCAAGAAGATATAAAAAATGTACAAAAAATTAAAGAAGCATTAAAAACACTTCCAGAATTGGTATTGCCAGAAGATAGTGATTATCTTATTGTGCAAACTGATGGATCACATGAAGGATGGGGAGCTATCCTTTTGCGAAAAAAGGATGTCTACTCACCTAAAAGTAAAGAAGAAATTTGCCAATATGCATCAGGAAAATACAGAGAAAAGGGTAACCTTTCCTCGATTGATGCAGAACTATTAGCAATAAAATACGCACTTGATAAATTTGAACTGTTTTTGACAGGAAAACCAGGATTCACAGTAAGAACTGATTGTGAAGCCATAGTAAAATTTCATAGCCAACTCCAAGAAAAAAGATCAATGTCTAGGAGAAGGTGGTTGAATTTTACAGATGTTATTAGTCAGAAAGGCTACAAAATAAAATTCGAACATATTAAAGGAGAAGATAACAAAATTGCTGATATACTATCTAGAATTCTGATTAAAGAAAGAGAAAAACCATTATATGACACTGAATTTAAAAATGAATCAATTGATAATTATGATGAAAATGATGAGGAAAAATATAAATTAAAATGGGATCAATTTTACAGGGAGGACTGGAATATTGAGAATTGAATAATATTGTTACAGGAATGACAGAAAACTCCCAGAAAAACTCTTTGAAAATCAGCAATGAAAATGGAATAAAAACCACAGGGATGGTGAAAACCCCAGAGGGATATTACACAATCCCTTCTAAAACCAGCATCCCAGAAGTGAAGAAAAAAGATAAACTCCCAGAAAAAGGAGTGAAAATCTGCTTTGGCAAAAGAGCAGAAACTGGCAATAATGTAGAGTTAATCTTATTTGATAACATGAAGTACAGGCCTATCACAGGGTTGAACTACACAGAGGAACATATCTGCCTTTGTGATAACATCTGGAGAGCATCATTTGACAAAAACAACAGCAGGTATATTGTTACTTGTCTCTCTGCTTTAAGCATGTATTTCCAGAAATTCAATAACATAAAACCATTTTTATATTATGTAATCTATGAAGGTTATAAAAAAGGAATTTATGATAAAAATGATATTTTACCTCTTAATGAAGATAATGAAAAACCTCTTCATAAAGGATTTTATGACATAATGTCTGCAATTCAATTTGCAAAAACCACAATGGGCCCAGATTTCTTTGTAAGCCCAACTTTGAAAAACATTGTTGATGGTTTGATGCCAAAAATCCAAAATCCTACAGGCCCAGTCCAATATTCAATTGGACATTCTTCTAAAACCCACATTGTGTTTTGTGACCATTGTGAAAAAATGGCCAAGGAAGTCTGTAAATATGAAGCCCAAAAGGCCGAATGGTTACAGAATTTTGAAAACCAAAAAATGAAAACCCTTGAAGCAGAGGCCCAGATTGAAACCCTCACCAAGAAACTTGAAATTCTTCAAAACCAAAATGAGAAATTGACCTCAAAAATTGTGTCCTTCACACTGAAAACACCAAAGCCAGAAGAAAAACCAGTCTATGGTCCAGAACCCAAACCCACCAGTTCTATGACTGCAGTAGAATTGGCAAAAGCCTGGATGCAGCAAAACCAGGAAAATTCAACTCCTGAGGTCTTTAAGGATCAAAAGTTTGAATCTAGTCCGTCTCAAACGGCAGACGGTAAAGACGAGTCAAGTCCGTTGATAGCTGATGCTTTGCTAAAAAGCATAAGTTCAGATGATTTTGAACCAAACCAGGGAAGTTCTAACCCTGAGGTCTTTGAGGACCAAAATGATGAACTAAGCCCATCTAGTCCGGTAGATGGTAAAAGCACATTAATTCCGGTTATGGCTGGTAGTTTGCCAAAAACTATGAGTCCAGTACAGATTGGAAAATTTGAAAACCTCAGTGAAGAAGAAATTCTTCATAAGCTTGAAATGGAACTAAAGCCTACTTTTGCTGAAGCAATGGCAGCCAGAAAAAATGGAAGGTATGGTGCACTGGTAGCACTAAGAAAAAATGAAGCAAAATACCAGGCCAATAAAATTATAAAAAATCAAAAAAAAGAAAGTGGCGGCCCCCACAATGATGAAGAGTACTAATGGAGCCACGCAGAAATGAGCTGGAATTCACAATAAATACCAGCATGTGAAGAAAAGAATCCGGAAAAGAAAAAGTCAAGAAGAAAACAAAAATGCTAGTGGAGCCAAAAGCACCACTAACCATGTGAAAGAAGGAATCCAAGGCGGAAAAGGTCAAAAATCCGACAAGAGCCATGTGACTCTTGAAAACCGCGTTAATGGGCACTAGGCCCCTCTTTACTACATTATTATATTGTTGCATTATTAGTTGTTTGATTTTTCATCCGAACCTTATCGGATAACTTTGCCACTTGGCACGTTTTTATTGGTTGTTTGGATTACTTAGATGACATTCCCATCTATAAATAGAGGGATGGTCTTCACTTGTAAAACACACACTCACTTCTTAGTTCTCTAGCTCTCTAAGGTTTTTGAGACTGCATTCTTGCTACTCTCGAAAGCTCTCTCTCTTTCTAGTTTTCTTGTATCCCTACCCTTTTCAGTAATAAAATTTCAGTTTGTAAAGAAAGACCTGGTGTGGATTGCTTCCTCTTTTCTTTACTTTCTGAAATACAGGGGCCCGTCTGAACGGGAAAGCCTCTCCTCTCTCAAGGTATGGGTTAGTTTATGATTTATGTTATGGTATGATTGTTCTATGCATGGATGATAATGTTATAAACATAAATATGTGACCTTTTAAAACTTAATTGATGAGATATGCCATTAGGGGAGTAAGATAAAAATTTAAAAGGCTTTATGCCATAAAAGCTGTAAGAAAGACTCGTTGGGGGAACCACAATTCAGGGATGTTTGTTAAACATAATGGTGTTTTGTTACTGTTGTCCCTTTTGATTTGTCCCTTAGACCCCCTGCTTACATTTCAGATCTAGGTCTGGATAATGCTAATTTGAATTTGAAACCCGAAACAGGCCCAGAAAAATATCTCATCAGTGACAGTAATAAGAGGATTGCGGACTTAATGTTTATGATAATATTTCCATAACAAAGGACAATCGGACCCATAACACATAATCAGAAATTTAACACAACCAAGAGAATAATAGGAGATGGCAAGTACCTAGTAAGACATCACGACATATAAGTTTTTCGCGCACAAGAAATCAGTGTTTTAAAACCTTTTGAAATAATTAATACTCCCTCCGTCCCATATTTATCTTCTTACTTTCCGTTTTTGGACGTCCCACATTTATCTTCCTACCCCAAAAAGGGAATTTTTTTTACTAAAATATCCCTACATGTCCATATATTTACAGAAAAACCAATCCTTAATTTTACTAACAATTGCACTACAAGACAAAAAGAGACAAATTTACCCCTCAAAAAGTACACATGAAAATAATAAAATACAACTTTCTTAAACTTCGTATCTACAGTGTCGAAGAAGTTAAATATGGGACGGATGGAGTATCTTTTATCAAAACAAATGGAGAATATGATTAAAACTGCTGAAAACCCTAAAACAGAATCTTTTAAAAACGCAAAAACAAGGTTTGTTATTGTACCTTACCCGAAAACATACTTTTTATGCCAAGAATGTGAGAATTGGCTTATCAGGCTGATGAATAAACAAAATCAAATAAACCAGGTTTGCAGGGAACAAAGATTTTTTGAAAATATTATAAAATGGAAAGTAACTAAAGAAGTTGAATTTCTAAAAAATGAAATAGAAATTCTAGAAAATAGTTATCAAAAGCACACAAGGATCTATAAGGTTTTAGAAAAATTAAGGGATAACCATATAGAAAAATGTGAAAACCATTTTATAACATGTGAACTTGAAGAAAAAATATGGAAAAAATTACAAGAAGAACATTTAGCAAGAAAAAACTAAAAATGGAAGCACAAATACTTTTTGATATTTGTCCAGAATGTGGAAAACTTGGAGAAACCATGTGGAAAACAGAAAAAGAAATAAAAGACCTTAAAGATTCAATTATAAGGTTAAAAGAATATAAAGAAGACGAAGAAGAAGAAGTACAAGAACTCATATATGGATTAAACCATGAAGAAGAAATAAATATCATTCGTAATTCAATACACAGATATGAAGAAGTGATTAGTTACCAATCAACAGACCTCGAAACAAAAATAGAGGAGTTGAACACTTCTAAAACAAACTTTATTAATCATATCAAAAATCAACATTAAAAATGACCTATAAAACAATAAGAGATTTTAGTAAAAGAGAAAAATTGCGATAGAAAGATATCGCATTAAAAAAGAAATTATTAGAATACAATTAAAATCAAAAATAGAATGCCTACAAATCCTAAACAGGAAATGTCTCATAGAAGAACTAATGGATGTAAGCTTGTGGCTTGATCAAGATGCCAGAAAACTGAGAAACTGGGAAAGAAACTTAGACCAAGAAAGAAAAGAAAAGCAAGTTAATTATACTGGTTAATCATAAAAAAAAAGAAACTGTTAATATAACCAAATATCCAGAAAAGATATTAAACTTTAGCAATAAAGTACTAAAATCAGGAAAAGATGTACCGAACTGGTAAAACAAATGTATTGAACTTAACCAGGGGCATATTTGTCAATCCGACACTCTCTCTCCACCATGAAAAAGACACTAGGTACTAAAAAGGAAGAAAAATTCCTGTAAGTACTAACAAGGAAGAAAGTATGGATGAGAGGTATTTATTAATAAGTTCCCCTTGATTTTTCGTTTTTGTTTGTTTGTTTTGTTTTATTTTTTTTTCCCTGATGGCCCGTTGTGTCCTTCATTAAAAAAAATTTAATTTTCGTTTTTCCGAATCGCCAATAATGTCACTCTCTTCATCTAACAATGACAAACTAATTAAATGTTTGGGCTGAGTACTACTATTAAACTAATTAGTTTATTAATGAGTAACTTTTGGACAGAGTCACCGAAGAAATAGACTTATAGAGAAGAGCATTATATTTCATATAACAAATATTCGGAAAAAGAGATAAAATAGATAATCAATGTAACGCCCCAAAAATTTTAAACCAATTTTTGTGACGTCACTGCCGTGTTACCTCCCTTAAACTGTTGGCTTAAGTTTGATAACACGAAGTCTGGTAATCAGAAAATCCAACACATCATATTATCAGAGTAACAGAGTAAGCAATAGAAACAAGTCCATCATATAATCATAACAACTCGGCTACAAGCCTCATATAGTACCTCACCTCGGTACTCACATCTACCTGTCCAAAATATCAAGTACAAGGAGGAATAACAAATGATTGGTTCACAGACCAATTCCAATTCACAGTAATACTCAGAAATATCAGACAAGTCACATAAAGATAACGTAGGGTCTAATACAGCATATTAGTCAACAACATAATAATGTAGTCCTAATAGATCACTCAGTCCCAAACTCGTCACCATGATCATACTCTGCGTCCTCCTCGGGAGTATCTATAAGAAAGACAAAATGCAAGGTGTCAGCACATAAAGTACTGAGCAAGAGTAGAACTGACTGGGAAAACAGGGAACAAGATTTTAAAGGGTTATTAGCAGTTTAAATAATTGCATAATTAAATTAATAATTAAACATCACACCGTCCCATACCGGTGCTTCAACCACGTCATACACTGCAAAACAATAAAAAGATGAATGATGGATGATGAGATGAATGATATCACCTAAAGTGTCTATCTACTCTAAATGCAGCACATACGTATGTCTAGTGCGCATCCTAATACCATGGCTGGCATTCTTCCCCATTAAGGCTCCACCCCACCTTAATGGTCGAAAGAGATACCTACAGTGCCCCCGCCGCGAGCACTACATGCATAAAGGGTCAAGTGGACTTACGGAGTGGCATTGATAATGGCCAGAAATGACCATTATTTTCAATCCATTTCCGTGTCTAAAACGGGCATTTGATCGCATTCCGGTCTTATATTAAATAAGAAAGCAGTTGAATTGGACTGATTTATGCATACTTGTAAAAATATTGAGCTGGTATGAAAAATACATAAATATGTAATTTTATTGCACATTTATGTTAGAAAAATCCAAAAACATGAGAAAAAGAAAAGAAAAGAAAAAGGAACGGAAAAGATGGGGAAAAGAAAAAAAAGCCCACAAAAAGAACAATTTCAGCCCATCTGGCCCAATTCAGTGTGTCCAGGAACACCCGGTCGCGGAAGCTCCTGTGTCGCGGTCCACAGCCTCGCAACACAGGAAGGTTTGGCGACACAACATGCAGCATGAAGAAGAAGCCATGTCCCCAGTTCCCGGTCGCGGAACCCCGGTCGCGATCCATTGCCTAGCGACACAGGCATGGATAGCGACACAGTTGCACAAATTGAAGACCAAGACCCTGTCGAGAAGCCTTGCCACATGCAGTGTTGTTCCGCGACACAATGTGATGTGTGTGATGTCTTGAGACACAGTGGGCTTCAGACCAAGGCCCATGGGCCTAGGGTTTCATTTCTATAAATATGAGGTGATTCCCTTGTGACAAAGAGTTTTTTTTTTGGTTAGAAAACATCTTCTTGAAGACAAGTTGGGAGCTCAGTTCTTAGGTAGGGTATTTAGTCTTTATTTTTTTGTATTATTTAATTATGTCCATAGTTTAGCATAGTTAGTGTTTAGTTTTTATGTTTTCCACTGTTCCAGTGGTTAGGTAGCCAGTTTATACTATGTTTTTCCTTTTAAACTTTGTTTTAGGGTTTTGTAATACCCAAATCATGGGTATTAACATACTCATTTAAAAATATGGGAAAATATTCACTAAATGTGTCCCAAATCATGAAATGGGTCTCACACCCCATGGATTTAATGCTTTCATTTTCATTTTGGGGTCATTTGACCCCCATTTCCCTTTATTATGCTTACTGTTCTCATTTTATGGATAATGTTCATGTATGTGTGTGATCAAACCCTAGATTAGGATTTTGCTTTATTTTAAATACTGTTTCAGTTTAGTTTATTTATGTTCAAGCATGTTCTTGCTTATTTTAAATGTTGTTTGGTTGTTTTTAGCTTAGAATAACTTTTAAATCTGAAATAGGATGAGATCACGCTGTTTGCATGCCACTGTTCATTTCTGCTTTTACTGACTTGTGTCCTGAACCATCCCTGTCGCCAACCGCCTCCTGTCGCGAAACCACGTCTAGCGACAGGAAGGTTGTTTCGCGACAAGGGTGTCTGGGACACTTGTCTTGATATTTTGAAACCCTCGGTCGCGAGGCACTCCTGTCGCGGACCCACGGTCCGCGACACAACACCTGCTTAGCGACTGAGGACCAAACTCTTGCAATTTTTCTACATGGCCTCTGTCGCGGAACACCTCTGTCGCGAACCCACGGTTCGCGACACACTTTTATTCCGAGACAGAAAATTATGCCTTGACAATATTTTGAAAACCCAGTCGCTAGACACCCTGTCGCGAGGCCACGCCTCGCGACACAATCTCCATGACTAGCGACTGGGAGCCAAATACTTTGAAAATTCTCAGAAAACCCTGTGTCGCTAGACTCCTGTCGCGAGGCCACGCCTCGCGACACACTTTTGCTTAGCGACACAAGGTGAAACTCTGCCAAATTTCTGAAAACCTGTCGAGGTACCCATGTCGCGGGTCTAGGCTCATGACACAATTTATGGTTTCTCGATAGAGTCCTCTCTTCTATTTGATCCCAAAAATTCTAATTTCTTACCCTCTATTATATTACAAACACTCACATCTTAATCCCACGGATTAAGATGTAATATCCCAGAATTGCAATATAAGGCGTTATGCTGCCAAAATTTTGATTCTCCATTTCCATCACTTAATTAATTGAACCCTCTAGTCATTAATGATTAATGATTGTAATTAGCAATGATTAAATCACTAATTGTTATGATTAAAGGATCTTTGTTCAATTGTCATTAAAACATTTTTCTATAAACAAAACCATGATGCCTTAAACAGATAATCCGGTCTGTAATTAATTATGGTAGGAGGGATTATTTATGTCATCAACTATGGATTGGTTCCATAACCTTGCATGAGAAACCAATGTCTCTCATACAAGGCCTTGTTTTTATTTATTTCCATCTTGACTTTTCTGTATTGTGTGTAACAATTAGTAAAGATTACATCAGACTAATGTTGGCGGGTATTCCCTCACGGATAAACTAGCTCGTATTCTGGGTATTAGTTACTAAGTGTTATTTTGCATGGTCTGGATAGCAGTCAGTGGAAGCCTTGGCAGTTCGTCCATCCGGGATTATAATAGCTGCTCAGCTGACTCCTATCCGGATACAGTTTTCTTTTCCTTATCTTATTTTCCAAACCCAAATTCTAATCTGTAGTGTGAATCAGTCAACATCTGTCAATGCTGACTAATGATCATTACAGAAAAGAAGCATGTAGGTTTTTATCTGAATTCACAGACAGTGGAGGCCCAACTGGCATTGACACTGCCATTATAGGGTCTAAGCTGTCTAAATTCGCTCCATCTGAGTAATTGGGAAAGTGGATAGCAGATGTTTGCAGTCTACCCGATTATTCTGCCATTATTTTGGTCTTCTGACCACTTCATGTTTGTGTTTCATCTTCTGTCTAGACCCGCCAGTATATTTTGGGTCAATTCATTTTACACTTCATTATATCCGTATGCATGCTGCTATTATGTAATTAATGTGGTCTATAATATTTTGGGATCCTTCCCTTGGACAATAGAAGTCTAGATTTAAACAGATATTGCATATTAAATTTCCAACAAAAACTCCTTTATAAAATCCGGATCTGAGTAAGGGATAAATTCCTCAGTTATGACTAGTTCATATTCTGTCAAGGGATGATTTTGGGAAATCAGAAGCAGAGTCAGCGATTAGGTCTCATCTAGATTGAAAGGATCTGTGTTTTAATTGAGAGTCTAGTACCTGTTTAGGGAATGGTTTTCAAATTTATTGTTTTCCAAAATTGTTGTTTGTTGGGAATCCGAGATTAATTATTACTCCGAGATGGGGTCCACTTGGATTCAAATACAGTGTAGTAGATAATCTTAGAGAAACAACATCCAGGCCTTGGTTATTTTCTAGGATAGGGTTGAGTTCCTTTCAACCACTATCCTCTTCTGCCAAAGCCTACCTTTGAGTCCTGAGTGAGTACATCCGGAACGAACTAATTTATTAGTTCGTTTCATTAGTTTGTATCTCATAACCACTCGGAAGGAAGTGAACACTGCGAGCGGTTCACCGAGAGCCGAGAATTCTTGATCCACACCCGGTTACCATAACTGGGGGCTGTCTTTTACTACCAGGGTCAGACCTTCAAAACCTCCGAGTGATAGGATTTTAAATGCTTTCTTTATCGCTTTCTTTAAAACGCTTTCATTAGAGGTCACTCGGTTGTATTGAGAGTTGTGTAACTGCTACTAGGATTGATAGTTAAGGGATAGTTCGGGCTTGATTAGAATCTTTGGGTGTGACATGGGAGAGTGATAGTAGTACTTGGCACTTCAATAAATGATTTGTCAGGTATTGCTTGTCCGCCACAGATGAAGTAACATACCCAGGCCAGGGCAGTTACAAATCTATGGTATCTTAGAATCTGTGGTCTTAAGAACATGTAAACTCATGTTGAAAGTACCTGTCTATCAAAGGGAACTCAACACTGAGAGCATGAGAATTAGCTGTCTGACAGGATTATCCCAACCAAAGATCTGTGTATTAAAATGGAAGTTTAATTATGCCTTATCCAAATCTTGTCCAATTTTTATTCTTTTCTTCCTGTCCCTTCTGTCCAAACTGTGAATCAGCTTCATAGCTAGCACAGTGTAAATTTTCATTGCTTCTACAGATAGTATTTACTGCATTCTTAGAATTACTTTATTTGCTTCCTAGTATAAATTCACCTGCTTTCTAGAATAGAATTCATGTGCTTTGTGGAATAGATTTTAGTGCTTTTGTAATTTAGTTTAAATTCAGTTAGTAGATGATTAATCACTTTTCAAACTAATTGGAGCAATACGAGTGGAAAATCTAGTAAAACGACGTGGGCCCTGCTTCTATCGCACATCCTCCAGTGAACGATCCGGTCTTACTATAAATTACTGCAATTTTTGACAACGTGCGCTTTCGGGGGCACGGTTTCTTAACACGAGTAATAAAAACGTGACAACCTATAAATATATCCCTAATCCCAACTCCATCCTCATAATGTGGTTTCATTAAATAAAAGTGAAAACCTGGATTATTGATTTTCAGAAAATACTCATATAGTGGGAACCTGTCGAAAAGTTTCATGGCAAGGATCTCCATAGCATGGAATTGTCAAAAGTTTCATGCCGGGGAGTTCCACAACGCCATTTGAGATCGAAGTCTCCCACATGAGTAATAAAAAGTGGAATATATCCTTAAACCCCTTTCCCACAAATCATAACTCTTTTCATTTAATAAATTCAACTTGGGATAATTTTAGAAAAGCTCGTGTTGACGAAATTGTCAAAAGTTTCATGGCGCCATTGCCGGGGAGGATGCATCGCCGTTTTATTAGAGAATTACATTCCTCATTGCTCATAGTTAGCTTATACATATAAATATAAATATTTACCTCCAAAACCAATTCTAACCTGGGGAATTACAGGTACTGTCATTATTGAAGCTGTTGTTCTATGCAAAGGAGGAAGCAGACGCCAGCCGAAATCCCGTACAACGCAGAGATAGAAAAGACAGCTCGACGTCTTAGGGCGGAGACTAAATGAAGACGGGAACGGGAAAGGCAGGCACTACTTTCACCTAGCACCAGTAGCGACATATCCGATATGGCAAACCCTGACATTCCTCCAATCATTCCACCCAATCCACCACTTCACAACATTGAGGAAGACCCCGAAGATGCTGATAACGATGATTTGGATGATACTCCTCCTCAGATCATACAGGGAGGCGGGAACCCACCAAACATTGAACAGCAACACTTCGAGGCACCTCCTCCCAACCCGAACCCTCAAAACCCACCAAATGACCAAAATCACCAAAACAACCAAAACTTCCAAAACCAGCAAAATCAGCAGTACCAGAATCTCCACCAGAGTCCCCCAAATCCTAATGACTTCAATGACCCTAGGAACTATTATATGCATCAGAACTATTACCCACAGCAATATCAAGGAGGGGCTGAGAACAATCAACAAGCAGCAGCCGCTGATTACATGCAGCCAATCTTAGAGCCATATTTGAACATTCCTGGACAAGCTCCATTCTTGGCCAGGAATTTCGAATTAAAGCCGACCCTCATCAATCTTGTTCAGAGTAATCAGTTCGCTGGGGCAAGTCATGAAGATCCCCATGATCACCTACAGACTTTCTTAGAATTGTGTGATACTATCAAGAACCAGAATGTATCTGCTAACACCATTCGATTAAGACTGTTCCCTTTCTCTCTGACTAGCGGAGCACGAACATGGTACAAATCACTGCCCGTAGATCAGAAGTCCACATGGGAGGACGTGATCAGAAATTTCTTAGCGAAATACTTCCCGGAGTCCAAGGTGGATGAATGCCGCTCTAAAATTGCGGAATTCAAAATGAAGCCAGACGAGTCCCTGTATGACGCAAAGGAACGATTCTTCAACTTACTCAGGAAATGCCCCCAACATGGTTTCCATGATTGGGAGAAATTGAGAAAGTTCTACAGCGGTTTGACCCAATCGTGGAAATACATGCTTGATGCTGCCGGCGGTCAACATCTGCCTGCTATACATACTAATGGATCAAGCATGGGGCAAGATTGAAGCAATGAGTGTAAACAGATCTGTTCTTACTGATGATGTTAATCCCCCTCCCCCTCGTGGTTTGTGTGCTGTAGGTACAATAGAAAAATTAGATATTGAAAAGCTTCAAGAGCAGGTGGCAGCATTGTCTGTTAATCAGGGAGTTGGGAGCTCTACTCAAGGACAGCAAACAGATGTGATTTGTGGACTGTGTCAAGGTGCTCACGCAACTGATACATATGAACAGATTGCAGCTGAAAGCTGTAACTTTGCAGGAGCTTACCCAAATAGACACCCAAACCTGTCATACTCAAACAACAATGCCCTTAACTCCCACCTCTTGAACAAACCACAACAACAACAATTCAATCCTCAGCAGAATCAAGGATTCATTCAGAACAGGAGCCAGAATTTTCAGAACCAGAACTTTCAGCCTCAGATCCAACAAAGACCCCACCAAAATTTCCAGCAGCCTAGCAAAAACTTCCAGAACTTCCAACCCCAGCCACAATTCATACCTAATTAGGGCCAGTGGAACCAGAATCAGAATAAGAATCAAAAGCCTCCTTCAAGGCTGGAGAATTTGATGACTGATTTTATTACTAGCCAGAATGAGATTAACACTCAGCTGCAGGCCTCTATCAGAAATGTGGAGACCCAAGTTACACAGATGGCTAATGAAATGCAGAAAAGGGATAAATGGACGTTGCCGAGCACTGCGGAAAAGAACCCGCAATGCAAAGCAATAACTTTGAAATCTGGGAAGGTACTGGCTGGACCAAGGGGAGCGGATACTGGAAACAACTATGGGGAAGATGATGATGCTGTTGACAATGCTGATGAGGAAGCAATGGATGAACAGAAGGAAGCCGAACAACAGACTGACGCTGCAAAAGGAACGGCAGAAACAGAAAACGGTAATGGTGAAGGTACAACCTCTAACCATCTACCACCAAAACATGATAACAAAAACAAGTTCATGCCTAGGGTTCCTTACCCAGCTAGACTTAAAAATAAGCAACAAGATCTGAAGTTTGAAAAATTTCTGAAAAGACTGCAGGAAGTTGAGATTACCATTCCTTTGATTGAAATGATCTCTGAAATGCCAGTCTATGCTAAGTTCTTGAAAGAAATGATTTCAGGAAAGAGACAGGTTGAGCAGGACGAATTGGTGGTACTCAATAGCACTTGCAGTGCTATTATTCAAAAGAAGCTGCCAGAGAAGAAAGAGGACCCCGGATGCTATACATTGCCGATTCGGATTGGCCAGAACAACGCCGGAAAAGGACTATGTGACCTCGGCTCCAGCATTAACATTATGCCATTAACCATGGTTAAACGTCTTAAGCTCGGAATGGTGGAACCTGTCAAAATGAGGCTCCAGCTTGCAGATAGGTCAATTACAAAGCCAATCGGAATCTTGAAAGATGTGATAATCAAAGCTGGCAGTACTCCATTTCTAGTGGATTTCATCATTCTGGACATCGAGGAGGACTCCGACATGCCTCTTATCTTAGGCAGGCCATTCCTGGCCACAGGCGGGGCACTGATAGATGCTAAATCCGGAAGGGTGACACTCCGTGTTGATGGAGATGAAGTCGTCTTCGTCATGGAGCAACTGCAGAAATTCCCAAACGACAGTTCTTGTTTTTCATTTGATGATGTAATAGTTAGGAAAGAGCCAGACTCTGGAAACAATGATGAAATGATGCTGTATGAATCTTCAAAGCAGGTACTGACGCCTGCTGGTGCTGAGCTAAAGGAACAGTGCAGCGCCGTCCAATTTGAAGATCCCGAGTCCGGGGACCTTGAAGCATATAACGGTGCTGATTTCACTGCACAGGAGAACGATGGCACCGAAGAGGAAGAAGAGGGCCCTGTACTGACGCAGGGTCCCGAAGGTAAATCTGATCTCCCACTACCCATTTCTCGCAAACTACTCCCTTCCGTTGAATGTCCACCAGAGCTTGAACTTAAAACATTACCCGATCATCTCAAGTATGCATTTCTCGCAGAACATAAAAAGTTACATGTGATTGTTTCGACTAAGCTCTCCCAAGAGCAAGAAAATGCTCTGGTGGTCGTTCTTAAGAAACATGTACATGCAATAGGTTGGACCATTTCTGATATAAAAGGAATAAGCCCTTCTATTTGCATGCACAAGATTTTAATGGAAGAAGAGTATAAACCCTCCTGTCAACCTCAGAGACGTTTGAACCCCCTCATGCAAGAAGTGGTAAGAAAGGAGGTTATCAAGCTCTTAGATGCTGGTATAATCTATCCTATATCTGACAACAAATGGGTTAGCCCAGTGCAGGTCGTGCCAAAACGAGGAGGGATGTGCATAACCAAGAATGAGCAAGGAGAAGAGGTTGCAACCAAGCCAGTGACCGGATGGAGAGTTTGTATCGACTACCGGAAACTGAACGAGGCCACCCGCAAGGACCATTTTCCATTGCCATTTATTGATCAAATGCTTGAGAGGTTGGCAGGGAGAGAGTTTTATTGCTTTTTGGATGGTTATTCTAGGTATAATCAGATTGTTATTTCAAGCGAAGACCACGAAAAAACAACTTTTACTTGCCCTTATGGCACTTTTGCCTACAGGCGCATGCCATTCGGTCTTTGCAATGCACCTGCTACTTTTCAACGTTGCATGATGTCTATATTTTCCGAATTTATCGAAAAATGCATTGAGGTCTTCATGGATGACTTCTTTGTATATGGAGATACATTTGAAGATTGTTTGACCAATCTTGCAAAGATTTTAAAGAGATGTGAGGACACTAATCTCGTTTTGAATTGGGAAAAGTGCCATTTTATGGTCACTAAGGGCATACTGTTAGGTCAACGCATTTCTCGTGCAGGTATTGAGGTTGATCCAGCCAAAGTTTCTATCATTTCCAACCTCCCTCTTCCTAACTCAATCAAATCAGTTAGGAGCTTCTTAGGGCATGCCGGTTTTTACTGGAGATTCATTAAGGACTTCTCTAAAATTGCCAAGCCGCTCACTAATCTGCTTTGTAAAGAAAATTCTTTCCTAATAAATGAAGCGTGTGTTCAAGCTGAAACTTTTGACAAATTTCTTCAACACGAGCATTTTTCAATAAAATATATCAGGATTGAATTTATTGAATGAAAAGAGTTATGATTCATGGGAAGGGGTTTAAGGATATATTTCACTTTTTATTACTCATGAGAGGAAACCTTGAGTTCAAACGGCGTTATGGACCTCCCCGGTAGGGGTGGAAAAAAATACCGAAAACTCGGTATGCCGAGCTTATCGTACCGAAAATTACCGAAAAATATCGAAATTTAGGTATGCCGAAATTTAGGTATACCGAAATTTAGGTATGCCGAAAAAAACGGTACGGTAACGGTATGGAAATATGAGATTTTCGGCATTTCGGTATACCGAAATACCGAAACATTAATTTTAATATTATTTTAAAATTTAATATATATTGTTGTGTTAAGACATTTGGAACTTTGAAGGGCCAATTTAAGTAATTTTTTGGTATACCCGCGATTGGAAGATGCCCACGGTATTGATTTTTTTTCGGTATAGTTCGGTATGCCAATTTGTAACGGTATGTAATGCATTGTTCGGTATGTAAAATTTTCGGTATTTTTCGGTATTTTCGGTATTTTTCGGTATTTTCGGTATGTTTCGGTAAATATAATTTTCGGTACGGTAACGGCATAGATTATAGGAAACCGAAATTTTCGGTATACCGATTTTCGGTATACCGAAATATTCGGTATCGGTATCGGTATGATTTTTACCCATACCGAAATTTTCGGTACGGTACGGTAACGGTATTTCGGTATACCGATTTTTGCCACCCCTACTCCCCGGCATGAAATCTTTGACAATTTCGTGCCTTGAAGATCCTTGCCATGAAACTTTTGACAAGGTCCCATTACATGAGTATTTTCTGAAACATAATAATCCTGGTTTTCAATTTTATTTAATGAAACCAATTTATGAAGACGGAGTTGGGATTAGGGATATATTTATAGGTTGTCACGTTTTTATTTACTCGTGTTAAGAAACTGTGCCCCCGAAAGCGCACGGAGTCAAAAATTGCAGTATTTATAGTAAGTACCGGATCGTTCACTGGAGGATGTGCGATGGAAGCAGGGCCCACGTCATTTACTAAGATCTTCCACTCGGTTACTCAATTCAAGTTTGTGTTTGATATCTAACAACTACTTGACAGAATTTAAACTAAGCTATGAAAGCGATTAAAATAAAGCAGGTAAAATTATTCTAGAAAGCGAATTAAATTTAATCTAAGAAAGCAATAAAATTATTCTAAGAAAGCGGTTAAAATTATTCTAAGAAAGCAGATTTAAAATGAGACAGAAGGGACAGGAAGAAAATAATAAAAATTGGACAAGATTCAGATGAAACACAATTAAACTTCCATTTTAATACACAGATCTTAGCTTGGGATAATCCATCAGTTAGCTAATTCTCACGCTCTCTATACCATGTTCCCTTTAACAGACAGGTACTTACAGTAAAAGTTTACATGCTCTTAAGGCAACAAATTCTAAGATACCACAGACTCACAACTGCTCCCGTCAGAGCGTGTCATTTATCTATGGTGGACAAGCAACACCTGACAAATCATTTATTGAAGTGTCAAGTACTGCTATCATTCCCCTATGTCACACCCAAAGATTCTAATCAAGCCCTGAACTATCCCTTAACTCTCAGTCCTAGTAGCAGTTACGCAACTCTCAATACAACCGAGTGACCTCTAGCGAAAGCATTTAAAAGAAAGCGGTAAAGAAAGCATTTAAAATCCTATCACTCGGAGGTTTTTGAAAGTCTGACCCTGGTAGTAAAAGAAAGCCCCCAGTCAGAATGACTGGGTGTGGATCAAGAATTCCCGGATCTCGGTGAACCGCTCGCAGTGTTCACTTCCTTCCGGGTGGTTATGAGATACAAACTAATGAAACGAACTAATAAATTAGTTCGTTCCGGATGCACTCACTCAGGACTCAAAAATAGGCTTTGGTAGAAGAGGATAGTAGTTGAAAGGAACTCAACCCTACCTTAGAAAATAACCAAGGCCCACATGTTGTTCTTCTAGTATTATCTATTACACCTCATCTGAATCCAAGTGGACTCTGAGTCAGTGCAATATTTAATATAAGATTTCCAACATATAACAATTTTGGAAAATAATAGATTTTGAAAACCATTCCCTAAACAGTACTAGACTCTCAATTAAAACACAGATCCTTTCAGTCTAGGTGAGACCTAATCGCTGACTCTGCTTCTAATTCCCCAAAATTAACCCCAGTCGGATATGAATTAGTCATAACTGTGGAATTTATCCCATACTCGGATCCGGATTTTATAAATGAATTTTTGTTGGAAATTTATTGTGAGACATCTGATTAAAAATCAAGACTTCTATGTCCAAGGGAAGGATCCCAAAATAATATTGACCACAATATCTACATAATAATATCATGCATAAATATATAAGGAAGTGTAAAATTAAATTAACCCAAAATATAAGGTGGATTTAGACAGAATGTGAAATACAGAGATGAAATAGCCGGAGATGAGAAGAATTTTGGCTAAAGAGATGACAAAATAATCAGGGTTAATTGGATTGCAGTTATCTGTGGTCCAGTTCCCTAATTATTAAGGTGAGATGATTTTTAGACAGTGGAATGCCCCAAATGACAGTTGCCGCCGTCATCTTAGACTCCACTATCTGTGAAATAGGATGAAAACCTACATGTTCTATTACTGCAATAATTATTAGATGACATTGGCATATATCATCTAATATTACTACAGCTCCAGATTCGGGTTTGAAATTAAAATAAAGAAAAGAAAACTGTATCCGGATAGGAGTCAGCTGAGCAGCTATTATAATCCCAAATGGACGAACCGCCAAGGCTTCCACCGACCACTATCCGGACCATGCAAAATAACAACTAGTAATTAATATTCAGACCACGAGCTAGTTTATCCGTGTGGGAATACCCGCCAACATTAGTCTGTCATATCTCTTACTAGCTGTTTCACACAACACGGGTAAAGACAAAATAAATAAAAGAAAATATTTTTGGGTCATCTTGTATGAGAGACATTGGTTTCTCATGCAAGGGTATGGAAATTTATCCATAATTACTCTTTATGTCTAAATAATCACTCATTCCATAATTAATTAATTAATTACAGTCTGGATTATATACTTAGATCATTAGAGTTTAATTTTATAGAAGAGTCTTTTAATGGAAAATTGAACAAAGTTCTTTATATCAAATTAATCATGGGTTGAGATCATTGGATTTCAACCTCAAAATATTAATATAAAGGTTCAATTAATTAATGGGGTGAGATGGAGAATAAAAATCTGGCAAAAAGGTGCCAAGCCTGTCGAGGAACAGACCTGTCGAGAAACAGAAATTGTGTCGCGGACCACAGGAGGATCTCGACAGAGAGGTGGGAAATAAGAGAAATTGAAATTTTGGAAATTAGGGTTTATTTTGTCGCTAAGAAAAAATTTGTGTCGCGGACCATGGGTCAGCGACACAAGCATAGCGACAAAGGGTTTGAAAATTCAACAAGGGCATAATTCCTGGTCGCGGAACAAGGAGTGTGTCGCGGACCATGGGTCCGCGACAGGGGTTCCGCGACAGAGCCCTTCCAAAATAAAATTGCAAGTTTTTGGGTCCTTGGTCGCTAATCAAGGGTTGTGTCGCGGACCGTGGGTCCGCGACAGGATTGCTTCTCGACCAAGGGGTTTGAAAAATTTTATAAAAATTTTGGCAGCATAACGCCTAATATTGCATTGCAGGGGAGTGCGTTGTGATCCGTGAGATCACAACGGGAAAATTATGTTGCAACCCGTGGGGTTACAACATGATGCAATACAATATAGGAGATGCAATTTTAAAATAAATATGCACAAACACTTAAATATAATCCCTCTCTAGATCCAATGTATTAAAAACAAAAATAAAACTAAAACAAAGAAACACTACCTAAAAGCTAAAAAGGAACAAAAAAGGAACAGGAGGGTATATAAAAAAAAAATTAAAAGAAAGAAGACAAAAACTAGTACCAGTAGCCAAAAAATGCAAAATAAACTATGCTAGCACATGAAATTAAAATAACACCTACACTAAATCTATCAAGGAACACATATAAAGTATTTATGCATATTTATTAAATAAGAAAAACAATAAAACCTAACTACAATACCAAAAAATGGTCAAGTAACCAAAAAATAAAATAAAGCAGTAGATTCTCGGAGAGGAGCCCATCACATAATATTTTATGGAGACATTTTCTTGATCATTCCACAAACTAAAAATAAGGTTTAACTACACCATTAATTGAATGTTTCAACCCAAAATACAAAAATATGATAAACTGGAAAATGTGAACACTAGCCACACTAATTTATTACAGAAATTAAACTAAAACTACACTAAAATCTACATTGCATAAAAATAAAACTATCTACTCTAAAAGCTACTTGAGAGCACAGTGGTGCCCCAAGAACAAAAATTAAACTACAAGTGTGGCTAGGTTACTGTTCAAAGGGGTTGGGAGGTTATATTTATAGAGGAGAAGAATTGAGCCCTAGGCCCATTCAAGGCCCACCAGTCGCTAAACAATTGTGCCTGTTCGCGGAACAAATCTGGTTCAGGACACAATTTTTAGCTCCAGGATGGCGCACAGGAGGGGGCGGGAGCTCGAGGTCCAGAGGAAGAAGACGAAAATGTTATGCCTGCGGGAGCTGAAGTCCAGGGACCTTGTGAGTGATTTGACATGTGGGAATTTAATAATTGCATGCACATGGTGTCACGTGAGCTGCTTGCTGCCTTCTCTTCTCTGTCGAGGTCGCGGGACTCTGTCCTGGTCGCGATCCATGTGTCGCGGAACATTGTTCCGCGACACAGATTTTGTGTCTTGATACTCCCAGTCTCTAATCATTTTCTGTCCAGGTCGCGGTGCACCCGGTCGCGGTCCATGGTATCTCGACCCGGGGTTTGTTTAGCGACACGAATTTTGTGTCTCTAAACATCCCCAGTCCTTAAGCAATTTCCTTGTCTCTAAACACCCGGTCGCTATACATGGTATCTCGACCCGGATTGGGATTTTTTTCTTTCTCGACAGGCTTGCTGTTTTCTCTTTACTCTTTCATTTCTCTTTTCTCTTCTCTTTCCCCATTCCTCCATTTTTTATTTTCTTTCTCTTCTTTCCTCCACTCTCTCTCGACAGACTTCTCTTATTATTTTTTTTCTGTTCGTCCCTCTTGCTTTTCTTCTTCTTTTATTTTCCATTTCCTTCTTCCTCTTTCATGTTCTTGCTTCTTCTTCTCCTCCTCCATTATTTTTTTTTTGTTCTAGTTTTCCATTTTCTTCTTCCTCTTCTTCCATTTTCTTTCTTCCCATTTTCGTCTCTGGTTTCTGCTGGGTCTCCTTTTCTTTAATTTTTGGGGGATTGTTGGAGCTTGGGGATGGAAGTTGGATGTGTGGTTGGTCGAAATGGAGGGCGGCGGCTGCTGCTTCGGTTGGAGAGGTGTTGAAGGCGAGTGGTGGCGCTGGGTGGCAGAAGGGCGGAGGAAGTTTCGGAAATGGAGGCTGGTTGGGGTTTTGAAAATAGAAGAGATGACCGGAGGGCCGCCGGAGTGGTGGAGGGGCGGCGGGTTTGGACTGGAAAATGGAGGGGGTAGTAGGCTGAGATGGTGGTCGGAATGGGGGAGATGGGATTTCTGGAGTGGTGGTGGTGATGGCCGCCGGCCGGCGGCGGCTGCGCCGGAGGCGGCGACAGTTAGGGTTGAGGTTGGGGTTAGAATTTAGGTTGGGTATTGGGCTGAATTAATTGGGCTTCTGGATGTTTGGGCTAATTAATTTTGAAGTGGGCTTGGATTTGGAAATGCCATGGACTAATTTTGACTGGGCCTGATTTAGTTGGACTGGACCAAATTAAATTAAAACCTGCAATTTAATTAAATATGGATTAGTGAATCAATTAATTTAATTAAGGTAGAAAACATAAATAAAAATAAATAAACACAAAAACTAAAAATATATACATCAAAATATAAAATATAAAAAAATATAATAAATAAGGATATTTGCTCCACTTGATATTTTGTTTGTGTTCCGTTTAATGGATCCGTGTTCCACCGAACAGATACTACCAAACCATAATTATCAAATATGGAATTTTTAATATTTTTATCATGTTTTTGAATTTTTAATATAAATTTAATAAAAATAATAATATTTTTGTGTTTTTCACTACCAGCTTATTATTTATACAAACTTGCATAAATCTATTAAATTCAACTGCTTTCTTAATAAATAAGACCGGAATGCGATCAAATGTCCGTATTAGACACGGAAATAGATTGAAAATAATGGTCAATTTTGGCCATTATCACAAGCCTTTGACACGCTCAAGAAGATGTCGGTTTCTGCACCGATAGTGCAACCACCCGATTGGTCAATACCTTTCGAGGTAATGTGCGATGCTAGTGATCTCGCCGTAGGTGCAGTACTCGGGCAACATAAGGATGGGAGACATTGCGTAATTCATTACGCAAGTCATGCCCTGAATGAGGCCCAAGTCAACTACACCACAATGGAGAAAGAGATGTATGTTGTAGTCTTCGCATTTGACAAATTCAGACAGTATCTGATAGGTACGAAGACTATAGTGTACACAGATCATTCTGCACTGAGATACTTGTTTAGCAAGCAAGATGCAAAACCTCGATTAATCAGGTGGGTACTTCTGTTGCAAGAATTCGACATCATAATAAAAGATAGGCGAGGTCGAGATAATGGTGCTGCTGACCACTTATCTCGATTAGAAAATGATAAAAAGGAAAAAGCCGTCAATGAAGAGTTCCCGGACGAACAGTTGTTCGCATTGCATTTGCACAATCAAGCATGTCCATGGTTTTCCGACATCGCTAACTTCTTGGCGTGCGGAATAACCCCACAGTTTTCGAACTATCATCAGAAGAATAAGTTCAACCGAGATGTATTAAACTACTTCTGGGAAGAACCTTACCTCTTCAAACACTGCGCCGATTCAATAATCAGGCGATGTGTGACCGAGCATGAAGCCTATCAAATTGTCAGAAAATGCCATGAATCAGAATATGGAGGTCACCATGGTCCCGCTCGAACGGCCCACAAGGTCCTCGAATGTGGATTTTATTGGCCTCACATCTATGAGGATTGCAGGACATTTGTGAAAGGTTGCGACAAATGCCAAAGATTAAGAAACATCTCCAAGAGGGATGAGATGCCTCAAAAGGGGATTCTCACACTTGAGATTTTCGATGTATGGGGCATTGACATCATGGGACCGTTTCCACCATCTGGTGAAAACTACTATATCTTGGTAGCTGTCGATTACGTGTCCAAATGGGTCGAGGCTGTCGCATTACCTACCAATGATGGTAGCCAAGTCATCAAGTTCCTCAAGAACAACATTTTCAGTAGATTTGGCATACCTAGGGTGGTGATATCTGATGGAGGAACACACTTTATTAATAAAGCTTTCGAAACTTTAATGAGTAAAAATGGGATCCTCCATAAGATAGGCATGCCTTATCATCCCCAGACTAGTGGTCAAGTCGAAGTATCCAATCGCGAAATCAAACACATACTCGAAGCCACTGTCGGGATAACCCGTAAGGATTGGGCACGTAAGCTCAACGATGCTCTATGGGCATACCGCACAACATATAAGGCTCCCATTGGGATGTCTCCATATAGGCTTATCTTCGGAAAAGCCTGTCATTTGCCTGTAGAGTTAGAGCATAAAGCTTACTGGGCCGTTAAGACGCTCAACTTCGATCCGAAAGTTGCTCAGAGCAAACGTAAGTTGGACCTCAATGATATTGAGGAAATACGAGCGCTAGCTTATGAAAGCTCTCGAATTTACAAGGAGCGGACCCAGAAGTTGCACGATCGCAGGATTAAGCATAAGCATTTTTATGTTGGTCAAAACATGTTATTATTCAATTCCAGGTTGAAGCTGTTCCCCGGAAAGCTCAAATCCAGATGGGAAGGACCACATGAAATGCTAGAAGTGTTTGAAAATGGAGCCGTCAGGATCCGAACTGACAAGGGCAACATAGTGGTGAATGGACAGCGATTGAAAGAGTACATCGGACAGTTCGATCCGGAGAAAGAAAGCCAAGCAGTGGCAGACCCGGCTTACACCTAATAAGAAACAGCATTAAAAACACAAAAATTTCATTTCATATATATAGTATATTATTTCATAACAAGAAAGTACCCAAAAATCAATTAAACATTTAGAGTACTAAGACTCTAAATGTGAGGATGTTGATATTTGGAGAAAATCTAATGTGTTTTATTTATCTGTCTTGCGGAAAGTTCGGAACCATCAAAAAGAGGAGCAAAAAAGTAACATGGAAAACCAGGTTCTTGGTTTGATTAATTCCGTGAATCTAAGAAAATATTCTCGGAATTTGAAGAAATTCAAATCTGAAATAAATTTCACAGATAAATGGAACCGACCCAACCTAATTTTATGCAAGAGGATTATTTAAATTCCAGCCACTTTTGAATTTATTTGGACTGAATTTATTCAGACCCAAATCAAATAAAATGGACTCAGGCCCAACATCACACTCGGGCCTAGTTCAAGAAAATTTGAAAAATTCAAAATTTTGTGTCGTGAAGCAACCACTGTATCGCGAAGCCATGCCTCGCGACCAGGCCTAGTTCCGCGACACACTCTCATCTGTCCCTAACTCTCTTTGTCGCTGTCGCTATACACCCTGTCGTGAGGCATGGCCTCGCGACTGGCTTCCTGTTCCGCGACACGTTCCCCCGTTGACTTTATTCCTTTACTGAACTCGGTCGCGATACCCTTGTCGCGAGGCACTGCCCCGCGACCGGACTCCAATTCCGCGACATGTCTAATGTCGCTAGGCCCTTGTCGTGAAACCTTGTTTCGCGACACGGTCTGGGGTTGCGCGACCAGTTTTTCCAATATTTATACCCCCTCCCTCCTCACCTCTTTTCCCTGCACTCTCATCATTTTCATTCAACTCTTTAACTGCTCCCTTTCACTCTCTTCTCTCCCGAACGAACACCACCGTGTTCTTCGCACTAACCCATCCGTTTTCAAGGGACACCATGGACAGGTTTCTAAGGATCCTTCCAAACCTGGGACCTTTACCCAGACCCGAACGAAACAGGGCAGGGTAAAAACCCATTTTTCTCTCCCTGTTCATGGCCTCTGTCGAACTCATTTGCTTCTTTTTCTTATTTTTGGGTTGAGAATGGCTAATGTGGTTTGTGTGCTTTTCATTTTTCTGTTTTGGTTCTTGGTTGCTCTCGGTTTTGAGAATGCTCTGAAATCTTCCTGAAACCCTTAAAAACTGTTTTAAAAAAAAACTGTAATGGTTTAAAACTTTTGAAGTTGAAACTGGAAAAGAAGAACTGATGAGCATTAGGGTGTTATTTTGAACATCATAATGTTGTTGGTTTGTTTGATCTTGAAGTTTTGGTTTGAAGCATTAAAGTGGAAGATCTTTTTGGCATGTTTGCTTCCATGTCAGAAATCTCATGAGAATAAATGTTTGTTTGTTTATGGAAACATAAGTACAAACACCCAATGAGAGACTCCCACTTTTTAATAAAAGTGACCTTTTGGAAAAAGACAAAAATAGTTGATAGATTTAATAATTGACTTGTGTTCTTTTTGTTTCCAATGGAACTGTAGTGTGAGTAAATAGCAGTATTTTTGTCACCCAACTGCTATCCTTTTCAAAAATCCAAAATAGGACCACTCACATCCCACTTTCCTTAAATAAAACAAGTCAACCCTTTTAAAAATTAAAAATAGTGTTTGCAAATTTTGGGAATGCTATAACTGTCCAAAGACAGTCTAAGCAATTCGAGAATAGCAAATCCATTTTGCCACGCCTCCACTGCACATCCCAATATTCGAGCATTTCATTTCCATCATTCCATCTCATTCCATTTCCAACAAGTGTCCCGGACTTGTTTAATAATATTGGGAAATCGAACTTTTGGGCCCGATGGCCCATTAAAAATATATAGGGGCCCAATGACCCCTATCTCTTCATAAAAATTTATTTTACCTATGCTTTATACTAAATTCAAGTCAGATATTTAATAACCTCACATCTAGAGCAAAGCTCTAAATGTGAGGATGTTGGTTTCCAAACTTGAATAATCTCTGAGGAAATTATAAAAATTGGATTCACTACTTCTTATCTCTTCAGGGGCAACCTTCTTCAAATCCCAGACCCTGAACCCGAAGGAACCCAACTGCTAGACCTACCACTGGAGCTTCTAGGAGAAATCCTCTCTCGAATAGGAGAGGATGAAATCAGGGAAGTATTCACTGCACAGGAAACGTGCAAAAAGCTCAGAGACGCAGGGAACCTCACCATCGTGTACAAGCGATGTGAGCTGGACACTTCTACAGTGAAGCAGTGGCAGGAGAGAATTCGGTGGCAGAAGGAGAGATTCCTGCAAACATGCGTGGATGCAGGAAATTTTAATCTTCAAATTGTTCCCGCACTCCTAGCATTCGTGGAAGGGGATGAAGAGCAAGTCTGTGAGCTACTGCGGTCAGGAATTGAGGACAATCACAAAGCATCAATCTTCACACGTGGACTGATGCTGATGAGTAAGCTGGACGAAAGCCAGGTTCTTCAGGGGATTCGGATGATCGAAGAAATGGTGACCGATAGATCAGTCTTGAGGTACACATCTACCAACACCCTCTCATGGATGGCAGACAATCCGGACACTCCTTACTTGTTTGCAGACCAAGGAGCCAGAGCCTACTGCCCAAGGAGGCACGAACCCATGAGAGACCATAATAGCTGGTGTCTACGCTGTGAGTTGACAAGTTTCGTCCATTGGAGCCGGTACATGTTCTGAGAGAGAAGAATGGAGGAGGAATGAATCCTAGTATGCTTTATTTCATTTTAAGCTCTAGTGTAAGCATCACATGAGAGATTTCTTCTTTTGTGTGCAGGTTCGTACTAACTGCATAAGAATCTCTTGTAATAGATGTAATTTATCGCTTTCCCTAAACGGAACTCAACTTTCGAGATCCACAAACAATTTTTATTTGTTTTCTTCTTGAAAAGATGTCTGACGGTCCGAGATGAATAAGTGACTATCAGGCCAAAAATATGCTGTTGACATACTCCGTATGTCAGCAGTGCCTCTTTACTGCTTTAAATTAAATAACCAGCAAAAATGTGCATAAACCTGCTCTAAATTCACATGTTGAATTTAGGCTTGTGATTAAATTTTCAAACTTTTAAAATTGGGATAATGTAATTAAAGATATGCATGAAATGAATTACTAAGGTTTTGAGCTATAAAAATTCAATGATGCGATCATCTTATTGGGTAATGAATCTGCATGTTAGAAATTTTGATTGAATAAATTGTTAGAATTAAGCTTTGATTAACTTTTAGAATATTGTATGACATGAATCAATCCAACCTTGTGAGAATTGAGCCATGAGTCATTTTCACTCATTTATTTTCTTTGATGTGTGAATCAATTTGATTAAAGGAAACTAGAACTTGCAATGGGGACCGATTCAAGACCATGCCATATTCCCGGGATCGAGCATATGATCGAGGCACCTAGAAAACCCAAATTTTGGCTTTCATTTGAAATCCAAACCCAAAAATATTTTCCCTTTAGGATTAACCAATCTGAGCCTTTAAGCCTAATTTTTCTTTGAAGCCCTCTATATTATTCCTTTCCTTACAAAAAGACCAAAATATTCAACCTAAATGAACAAGGATAAATTCTATCAAAGGCATTAAATTTATGATCATCAAAAATATATATTAATCGGTATGCTATAAGCCGATTCAAAAAAATACATATATATTCGTGTGTTGAGTCCCATTCAACACAAATAAATTGCAAATAACAAAGCAAATTAGACATAGTCTAATGTCATGCAATAGAAAAGAAAAGCAAAAGAAAGAAGAAACATTGATGATCATGAACTTTAATAGAAATGCCAAGTTATGATAGAATAAATTCTTGCCATTTCCTAGCCAATAATTTCCTTCCATACCAAATGTTACAACCGTATGCACCGTTATAACCTTGAATAAGACCTCATGATCTCGATTTGAGGAAATGAGCCGGTGGCGAGTTGGTCTGATTGCAAGCTTATGGGATAATTTAATTAAACTCGATTTCGAGCGTTCATAATTTAGCCCAATTGAGAATGAGTGAATTTTCCGATTCTCTTACATGTGAGGCTCTGTTTTAATGCACATGTTCATGTCATGCCTTAATTCTGATTCTTAATCCTTGCATTTTTCGAACATGATATTCATGAAGGATTGATGATAATGTTTGATTTGTAGGCCCGATGTAGTGAGCAAGTATCATTTTATTAAACACTGCAATCAAGGGAATTTAACACTTGTAGTTTTTGATTGTCTTATCCCAATCCAAGAAGAATGTGATTTATGAAGCCACGAAAATGAATTGAATATGCGGAGTCCGTGTTCTCTAGAACATTGATTCTGACTGCTCGGGGACGATCAGTATTAAATGTGAGGATGTTGATAATGGCCAGAAATGATTATTTTCAATCCATTTCCGTGTCTAAAACGGGCATTTGATCGCATTCCGATCTTATATTAAATAAGAAAGCAGTTGAATTGGACTGATTTATGCATACTTGTAAAAATATTGAGCTGGTATGAAAAATACATAAATATGTAATTTTATTACACATTTATGTTAGAAAAATCCAAAACCATGAGAAAAAGAAAAGAAAAGAAAAAGGAACGGAAAAGATGGGGAAAAGAAAGAAAAGCCCACAAAAAGAACAATTTCGGCCTATCTGGCCCAATTCAGTGTGTCCAGGAACACCCGGTCGCGGAAGCTCCTGTGCCGCGGTCCACGGCCTCGCGACACAGGAAGGTTTGGCGACACAACATGCAGCATGAAGAAGAAGCCATGTCCCCAGTTCCCAGTCGCGGAACCCCGGTCGCGATCCATTGCCTAGCGACACAGGCATGGATAGCGACACAGTTGCACAAATTGAAGACCAAGACCCTGTCGAGAAGCCTTGCCACATGCAGTGTTGTTCCGCGACACAATGTGATGTGTGTGATGTCTTGAGACACAATGGGCTTCAGACCAAGGCCCATGGGCCTAGGGTTTCACTTCTATAAATATGAGGTGATTCCCTTGAGACAAAGAGTTTTTTTTTTGGTTAGAAAACACCTTCTTGAAGACAAGTTGGGAGCTCGGTTCTTAGGTAGGGTAGTTAGTCTTTATTTTTTTGTATTATTTAATTATGTCCATAGTTTAGCATAGTTAGTGTTTAGTTTTTATGTTTTCCACTGTTCCAGTGGTTAGGTAGCCAGTTTATACTATGTTTTCCTTTTAAACTTTGTTTTAGGGTTTTGTAATACCCAAAATCATGGGTATTAACATACCCATTTAATAATATGGGAAAATATTCACTAAATGTGTCCCAAATCATGAAATGGGTCTCACACCCCATGGATTTAATGCTTTCATTTTCATTTTGGGGTCATTTGACCCCCATTTCCCTTTATTATGCTTACTGTTCTCATTTTATGGATAATGTTCATGTATGTGTGTGATCAAACCCTAGATTAGGATTTTGCTTTATTTTAAATACTGTTTCAGTTTAGTTTATTTATGTTCAAGCATGTTCTTGCTTATTTTAAATGTTCTTTGGTTGTTTTTAGCTTAGAATAACTTTTAAATCTGAAATAGGATGAGATCACGCTGTTTGCATGCCACTGTACATTTCTGCTTTTACTGACTTGTGTCCTGAACCATCCCTGTCGCCAACCGCCTCCTGTCGCGAAACCACGTCTAGCGACAGGAAGGTTGTTTCGCGACAAGGGTGTCTGGGGACACTTGTCTTGATATTTTGAAACCCTCGGTCGCGAGGCACTCCTGTCGCGGACCCACGGTCCGCGACACAACACTTGCTTAGCGACTGAGGACCAAACTCTTGCAATTTTTCTACATGGCCTCTGTCGCGGAACACCTCTGTCGCGAACCCACGGTTCGCGACACACTTTTATTCCGAGACAGAAAAAAATTATGCCTTGACAATATTTTGAAAACCCAGTCGCTAGACACCCCGTCGCGAGGCCACGCCTCGCGACAAAATCTCCATGACTAGCGACTGGGAGCCAAATACTTTGAAAATTCTCAGAAAACCCTGTGTCGCTAGACTCCTGTCGCGAGGCCACGCCTCGCGACACACTTTTGCTTAGCGACACAAGGTGAAACTCTGCCAAATTTCTGAAAACCCGTCGAGGTACCCATGTCGTGGGTCTAGGCTCATGACACAATTTATGGTTTCTCGATAGAGTCCTCTCTTCTATTTGATCCCAAAAATTCTAATTTCTTACCCTCTATTATATTGCAAACACTCACATCTTAATCCCACGGATTAAGATGTAATATCCCAAAATTGCAATATAAGGCGTTATGCTGCCAAAATTTTGATTCTCCATTTCCATCACTTAATTAATTGAATCCTCTAGTCATTAATGATTAATGATTGTAATTAGCAATGATTAAATCACTAATTGTTATGATTAAAGGATCTTTGTTCAATTGTCATTAAAACATTTTTCTGTAAACAAAACCATGATGCCTTAAACAGATAATCCGGTCTGTAATTAATTATGGTAGGAGGGATTATTTAGGTCATCAACTATGGATTGGTTCCATAACCTTGCATGAGAAACCAATGTCTCTCATACAAGGCCTTGTTTTTATTTATTTCCATCTTGTCTTTTCTGTATTTTGTGTAACAATTAGTAAAGATTACATCAGACTAATGTTGGCGGGTATTCCCTCACGGATAAACTAGCTCGTATTCTGGGTATTAGTTACTAAGTGTTATTTTGCATGGTCTGGATAGCAGTCAGTGGAAGCCTTGGCAGTTCGTCCATCCGGGATTATAATAGCTGCTCAGCTGACTCCTATCCGGATACAATTTTCTTTTCCTTATCTTATTTTCCAAACCCAAATTCTAATCTGTAGTGTGAATCAGTCAACATCTATCAATGCTGACTAATGATCATTACAGAAAAGAAGCATGTAGGTTTTTATCTGAATTCACAGACAGTGGAGGCCCAACTGGCATTGACACTGCCATTATAGGGTCTAAGCTGTCTAAATTCGCTCCATCCGAGTAATTGGGAAATTGGACAGTAGATGTTTGTAGTCTACCCGATTATTCTGCCATTATTTTGGTCTTCTGACCACTTCATGTTTGTGTTTCATCTTCTGTCTAGACCCGCCAGTATATTTTGGGTCAATTCATTTTACACTTCATTATATCCGTATGCATGCTGCTATTATGTAATTAATGTGGTCTATAATATTTTGGGATCCTTCCCTTGGACAATAGAAGTCTAGATTTAAACATATATTGCATATTAAATTTCCAACAAAAACTCCTTTATAAAATCCGGATCTGAGTAAGGGATAAATTCCTCAGTTATGACTAGTTCATATTCTGTCAAGGGATGATTTTGGGAAATCAGAAGCAGAGTCAGCGATTAGGTCTCATCTAGACTGAAAGGATCTGTGTTTTAATTGAGAGTCTAGTACCTGTTTAGGGAATGGTTTTCAAATTCATTGTTTTCCAAAATTGCTGTTTGTTGGGAATCCGAGATTAATTATTACACCGAGATGGGGTCCACTTGGATTCAAATACAGTGTAGTAGATAATCTTAGAGAAACAACATCCAGGCCTTGGTTATTTTCTAAGATAGGGTTGAGTTCCTTTCAACCACTATCCTCTTCTGCCAAAGCCTACCTTTGAGTCCTGAGTGAGTACATCCGGAACGAACTAATTTATTAGTTCGTTTCATTAGTTTGTATCTCATAACCACTCGGAAGGAAGTGAACACTGCGAGCGGTTCACCGAGAGCCGAGAATTCTTGTTCCACACCCGGTTACCATAACTGGGGGCTGTCTTTTACTACCAGGGTCAGACCTTCAAAACCTCCGAGTGATAGGATTTTGAATGCTTTCTTTATCGCTTTCTTTTAAACGCTTTCATTAGAGGTCACTCGGTTGTATTGAGAGTTGTGTAACTGCTAATAGGATTGATAGTTAAGGGATAGTTCGGGCTTGATTAGAATCTTTGGGTGTGACATGGGAGAATGATAGTAGTACTTGGCACTTCAATAAATGATTTGTCAGGTGTTGCTTGTCCACCACAGATGAAGTAACATACCCAGGCCAGGGCAGTTACAAATCTGTGGTATCTTAGAATCTATGGTCTTAAGAACATGTAAACTCATGTTGAAAGTACCTGTCTATCAAAGGGAACTCAACACTGAGAGCATGAGAATTAGCTGTCTGACAGGATTATCCCAACCAAAGATCTGTGTATTAAAATGGAAGTTTAATTATGCCTTATCCAAATCTTGTCCAATTTTTATTCTTTTCTTCCTGTCCCTTCTGTCCAAACTGTGAATCAGCTTGATAGCTAGCACAGTGTAAATTTTCATTGCTTCTACAGATAGTATTTACTGCATTCTTAGAATTACTTTATTTGCTTCCTAGAATAAATTCACCTGCTTTCTAGAATAGAATTCATGTGGTTTGTGGAATAGATTTTAGTGCTTTTGTAATTTAATTTAAATTCAGTTAGTAGATGATTAATCACTTTTCAAACTAATTGGAGCAATACGAGTGGAAAATCTAGTAAAACGACGTGGGCCCTGCTTCTATCGCACATCCTCCAGTGAACGATCCGGTCTTACTATAAATTACTGCAATTTTTGACACCGTGCGCTTTCGGGGGCACAGTTTCTTAACACGAGTAATAAAAACGTGACAACCTATAAATATATCCCTAATCCCAACTCCATCCTCATAATGTGGTTTCATTAAATAAAAGTGAAAACCTGGATTATTGATTTTCAGAAAATACTCATATAGTGGGAACCTGTCGAAAAGTTTCTTGGCAAGGATCTCCATAGCATGGAATTGTCAAAAGTTTCATGCCGGGGAGTTCCACAACGCCATTTGAGATCGAAGTCTCCCACATGAGTAATAAAAAGTGGAATATATCCTTAAACCCCTTTCCCACAAATCATAACTCTTTTCATTTAATAAATTCAACTTGGGATAATTTTAGAAAAGCTCGTGTTGACGAAATTATCAAAAGTTTCAGGCATCCCCAAGGATCGAACCACATCTAGCGGGTATTGGCCCAGAGCATCTCGCTCTCGAAAGCCTACATGCCCAGAACATAGTTCTCGAAAGCATAACCAACAATCATCACAATAAACATGCCCAGGATAATCAAATAATCAAGCTTGCCCAGTTAACACTCGAAAGCATAGACATGATATTTGTATCCTCGAAAGCATAAAGTCACAAATCACAATAATGTCAAACACATGCCCAATCTCACGACTCGGAAGCATACATCACATAATTCCCATGATCATAATTCACATGCCCAATCACTAGATTCGAAAGCATACTAAAATAATTCCCAAGTCCAACGACTAATTTCAACATTCGGGTCGCCAACCCCACATATCGGCTAGCATATTCCACATGACTCACCGTCATCAAATTAGGAGAAACGCAAGATCCCATCCTAAGCTAAGGCATGGTAGATCTATCAAATCTGACATTAATAACCATAAATTGTGTTCCAACAATTCTTAAAAAAGTTATTAACATTTTCCGACGCTTAAAAACGAGTAAGAAACGATAAAATGCGAAAGGGGAATGAAAAATGGAAGAAAACAGCAAATCGGGCCCGCATGTGACACCCCGGGCTACAAATTCTAATTTTTTACTTTTTAAAGAATCATTATCTCTGAAATCTGATTGCATATTTAAAATCCTCGTTTCGACTAGGGTCAGATTCATATATGGTTTGCGAAAATCGGATTAGAAACGAGTAAGTTAGAGCCGATTCAAGTTTGTGGGTTTTTGGGGTGCACAGGAGGCGCCAGGGTGGCGCTCAAAGGGGGTTTCAGGCGCCACATAGGCATTGTGGTGCATGAACTGGAACCCTGGAGGTCTGGGGCGCCGAAGTGGCGCTCCGGACTATTTTTGGGCGCCGCTAAGGCTGTGCGGCGCCTAAACTGAACACAGCAGAACAACAAACGCTGTTTCTGTGTTCTCTTCCATCTTTCACCCATTTTTCCCCCACATTAAGCTATGTCCTACTCTTGCCTTGTGTTTATGGAGTCTAAATGCTTCAAATACTTCAATGGCAGCTTCCCCAAGCTCTCCCAACACCAATTGCAAGCCACAACCAAGAATCAAAGCCTAACTCAACAAGAATCCACCAAGAACAAGAGTTCTTCCAACATGAAACAATAGAAGACCATGAATCCCAATCAACCACAGTAAAAGCAAGCAAAGAAACTTACCCAAGCTTCCTCTAACACCACACAAGCTCCAATCCATGATTTAGACCATCAATTCCAAAACAAATCTACAAAACATCCATCCAACACCTCATTCCCCTCACCACCAATATACCCATCAAAAACTAGTTCCAACTTCATGAAAACAAGAAATAGATGGTGGAAATCACTTACCTTAAGTTGTAGTATGAGATCCCCACTTGATTTTGCACTCAAAGCTCCATTTGTGCAAGAAATTGAGGAACCCTAAGTCCCCCTCTTCTAAGTGACGGGATTTGGGCAAGTTTGGGGTTAAAAATGAGTCTCAAGCCCCCCAATTTCAGATTTTATAAGTTAAAATGGATCCGAGTCGGGTTGGAAAGTGGTTGATGGATTGTACCACTTGTCTTGGCTACATTACACTCACTTGAGCACTTGAGCTCTTATTTTCTTGTGAGTTTTAATCCACTAATTCTTCCACTTCATTAAAATCATACTACAAAATATCCATATAATAAATCCTTTATTAATTAACCATAATTAATTAAATTAATCATGTGTTAATTAAATCGAGGTGTTACAATCCCTCCCCCTTAGGATCATTTGTCCTCGAATGCAAGAATATAGATTGAGTAGGTTATCTCATTGATTTTGAGTCAAATCCAATTCAGGATATCGCTCCAACATACTGTCCTCAGTCTCCCAAGTGGCATCTTCTATACCATGTCTCGACCACAGTACTTTCACCATCTTAATCACCTTGTTGTGAAGTACTTTCTCTTTGGTATCCAGAATCGCCACGGGATATTCCTTATATTCCAAACTCTGATCCAACTCCACTTCATCCGGTTAGATGATCTTGTCGGGCTCGGAGACGTATTTCCTCAATTGTGACACATGAAAAACGTTATGCACGTTCCCACCTCAGTTGGCAAGTCCAAACGATATGCCACCTTCCCAATCTTCTTGATGATTTCGTAGGGGCATACAAACCGGGGACTCCACTTTCCCTTCTTTCCGAATCGTCTCACACCTCTCATCGGGGAGACTCTCAGAAGTACCCAATCGCCAACAGCAACTCAATATCCCTTCTTGCTAGATCTGCATAACTCTTCTGACGATCTTAAGCTTCCTTCATTCTGTCTCTGATCACTCACACAATTTTAGTGGTTTGCTCAATGATCTCGGGACCCATCACCACCCGCTCTGAAGGATCACTCCAGCACAAGGGTGATTCTGCATTTCCTTCCGTATAAGGCCTCGAAAGGAGCCATACGAATACTCACGTGGTAACTGTTGTTGTAGGAGAACTCCAACAAGGGTAGGCGTTCCTCCCACGTCCCCTGAAAGTCCATAACACAAGCCCTCAACATAGCTTCCAATGTTCTGATGGTCCTTTCTGTCTGCCATTAGTCTGAGGGTGCCACGCTGTGCTCATACAAATTTGAGTGTCAAAAGCTACTTGCAATTCCTTCCAAAATCTAGACAAGAATCTGGAATCCCTGTCTGAAATGATCTCCTTCGGCACCCCAAACCATCTAACCATATGTTGGATGTAAGCACCCGTCAATTATTGCATACTCTAGTTCAATCTCATAGGTACAAATACTGCACTCTTGGTCAGACGATCCACAATCACCCAAATGATGTCTAACCTGTTCCTTGTCTTAGGCAATCCAGTGACAAAATCCATAATAATAGACTTCCACTTCCACGCGGGAACCTCCAAAGGCTGCAATAATCCCGAAGGTCGCATGTGTTCTGCCTTAACCTCCTGACAAGTAGGGGACTTAGACACAACTCCGCAACCTCATTCTTCATACCTTTCCACCAATAACCCAGCCTCAAGTCCTCGTACATCTTCACTGATCCCGAATGTACAGAGTATGGTGTATAGTGTGCTTCCTCCATAACCTTCCTTTTCAGCGCCTGATCCTCGGAAGGTACACACCATCGATCCTTAAGCTTGATCTTACCCTGCTATCAATAGTGAATCCGTCTGCCTCGCCTTGTCGAATCTTAGCTCTCAAGTGCATCATCTCTTGACTCACAGCTTGGCTCAATCTGGGCTCCTCGAGTAGTGAGGGCATCACTGTCATAGCGTTCAACCTCACCTTCATACCACAAGGTATCGTAACCATGCCTTCCTTATCTAACTCTTGTCTCAGTCTTCAAGGAAGATATACAACATTCAATGCATGTCCCTTCCTACTCAATGCATCAGCCACTCGACTGGCTTTCCCTTCAATGTACTTGATGCTAGTGTCATAATCTTGCAAGAACTTCAACCACCTTCGCTGCTTCCCACTAATCTTATCTGCAGTGTAAAGACACTTAAGATTTTTTTTTTGGTCCGAGTACATTTGACACTTAGTACCATGAAGATAATGTCTTCAAATCTTCAATGCATGCACGACCGCTGCCATCTCCAAGTCGTGAGTTGAGTAATTTAGCCCATGAGGCTTCAATTTCCTAGATGTATATGCAATCACTCGGCCATTATGCATAAGTACACACCCAAGCCTTGATGAGATGCATCAGTGCATACCTCATATTCCCCAGACTCGTCGGGTAACACTAAACTGAAGCTTCCATCACCTTCTCCTTCAATAGATCAAATGCCTCTTGACAATCCTCGCTCCACTGAAAAGATACATCTTTCCTGAATAACTGAGTCAGGGGTCGAGCACTACTTACGACACCCCTCCATGAACCTCTTGTAGAATCCTACCGACCCAAGAAAACTACGTACCTCCCAGACAGTAATTAGTGGATTCAACCCCAACACTACTTCCACCTTAGCTGGATCCATGGAAATTCCTTAACCCGAAATGATATGCCCAAGAAAAGCAGCCTTATCCAGCAATAATTCACACTTGAAAGCTTGGCATATAATTTGTGCTCCCTGAGCACCTGCAAACTATTCCGAGATGCTCTTTATGCGTCTGTTAATCGGGAGAGTATACCAAGATATCATCGATGAAAATAACCACGCACACATCCAACCATGGTTTGAACACACGATTCAACAAGTTCATGAAGACCGCTTGTGCATTAGTCATTTCGAACGGCATCACCGTAACTTCAAAATGACCATAACGTGTTCGGAAGGATGTTCTCTCTCGCGGTCTCTTTTCGCAATTCCAATCTGACGATATCCGAATCTTCAATCAGTCTTAGAAACGTAGAAGTGCCCTTCAACTGTTCAAACAAGTCGTCGATCCCCAGTAATTGATGCAGGTTCTTGACTTTACCTGATTAAGTCTGCGGTAATCGATGCACATCCGTAACTCCCATCCTTCTTCTCACAAAGATTACCAGTGCTCCCCAAGGCGAACCGCTTGGTTGAATGTATCCATTATCAAGTAACTCCTTAAGTTGCTCCTTTAACTCCCTTGATTCTGCAGGAGCCATACGATAAGGAGCCTTGGCAAACAGCGTTGCACCTGGCACCAAACCTATTGGTACTCTACCTCCTAGGTATCTCATCGGAATTACATCGGAAGATCCTGAGATGATAGGAATTGGTGACAATGCTGGTCTTGATGTAGGTGGTGTGATCTCGTGCACATAGCAGATAAGCGTCGGGTACCCCTTTATGTTTAATACCGCAAAAGACACGGATGATACAACTCGAACATTAGGGTAATAGATCACTTCCTCACCTTCTTGATTGACGAAAGATATTCTTGGTAGTTTGAAATCCAACCTCGCCTGGTACTTTGGACAGCAATCCATTCCCAGTTTGACATCGGAATCCGCCAAGTCTAGCACCACGAGATCAGTGCTGAACTCCCGAATCCCTTTATAGTTATATGTGCATTGGGTCCTATCCGTTCACTTCGTATTATATCACCAAATGGTAATGACACCGCAAGATGATAAGTCATCAAAGGTCCCATCCAGTGTTCGGACATAATCCGAGGATATAAGTGAACACGGTGCCCGAGTTTAGCACGTTGTCAACAAGTATAGTACCTACACATTCAACATTATATGGCACTATCCTTATAATTACCTGCAATAACACAGCATGCTCCACTTAGCGCTGGTAATATTCTGAACTGCCATGTCTCCACTTGCTCCAAAGTGAGGTACTCGCTCCTCTTGACATCCATCATCTGATGGATTTAGAATGAGATCGCAAGGCACAGCAGATCTCCTCCCAAGTGAATCTTGATCTCTTCGCAAATTCATTCTCAAAGTTCGCCACCAACGTAGCGTTGAACCCATAAGATGCCTATTGGGATGAACTGGGTCGACTCTCTGTTCATGATTCATATTCTGCATAACTGAGAACATCTGTGGCATAAGTTGAACGGAATCGAAAGGCATAGACCTTAGTGGCAATGGTGGTGAAACTGGTTCATCCTCATGGCGAAGTCCCCCATCAACTCCCAACAGTTCATCTGAATGAAGGCCCTTCTCTTTAGTGAGGTCATTCTTTCACCGACATTATACTGCCCATCGTCACAAATTATTGGTCTCGAATTTCTATGAGGCCCTTCCCGCCTCTCGGTTTCCAACTCTGCGTGACGGTATCCTGTACTCAAACGTAACAAACAATTGAGTAACATTCGGTAATGACACCGAATATAAATTAAGTAAGTATAGATCTCCCAAGATATCCTCATGGATTGATCGTGGCTTGGCTCACAAACCAAAACTCAATCCCATAAGGGACGCAGTTATCCCAAAAATAATGCAAAACAACATGAATATAAGCATAACCAGATGCAAATCCTATACTATATGCATTTCCCCACACACCTCACCACATGTTTGTGTCAAATTCTAAGCACATAAGAGCACACATGGCTCTGATACCAACATGTAACGCCCCAAAAATTTTAAACCAATTTTTGTGACGTCACTGCCATGTTACCTCCCTTAAACTATTGGCCAGTCAATTTAAGTTTGATAACACGAAGCCGGGTAATTAGAAAATCCAACACATCATAATATCAGAGTAAAAGAGTAAGCAACAGAAACAAGTCCATCATATAATCATAACAACTCGGCCACAAGCCTCATATAGTACCTCACCTCGGTACTCACATCTACCTGTCCAAAATATCAAGTACAAGGAGGAATAACAAATGATTGGTTCATAGACCAATTCCAATTCACAGTAATACTCAGAAATATCAGACAAGTCATATAAAGATAACGTAGGGTCTAATACAGCATATTAGTCAACAACATAATAATGCAGTCCTAATAGATCACTCAGTCCCAAACCCGTCACCATGATCATGCTCTGCATCCTCCTCGGGAGTATCTATAAGAAAGACAAAATGCAAGGTGTCAGTACATAAAGTACTGAGCAAGAATAGAACTAGCTGGGAAAACAGGGAATAAGATTTTAAAGGGTTATTAGCAGTTTATATAATTGCATAATTAAATTAATAATTAAACATCACACCGTCCCATACCGGTGCTTCAACCACGTCATACACTGCAAAACAATAAAAAGATGAATGATGGATGATGAGATGAATGATATGACCTAAAGTGTCTATCTACCCTAAATGCAGCACATAAGTATGCCTAGCGCGCATCCTAATACCATGGCCGACATTCTTCCCCATTAAGGCTCCACCTCACCTTAATGGTCGGAAGAGATACCTATAGTGCCCCCGCCGCGAGCACTACATGCATAAAGGGTCAAGTGGACATACGGAGTGGCATCCCCAAGGATCGAACCACATCTAGCGGGTATTGGGCCAGAGCATCTCGCTCTCGAAAGCCTACATGCCCAGAACATAGTTCTCGAAAGCATAACCAACAATCATCACAATAAACATGCCCAGGATAATCAAATAATCAAGCTTGCCCAGTTAACACTCGAAAGCATAGACATGATATTTGTATCCTCGAAAGCATAAAGTCACAAATCACAATAATGTCAAACACATGACCAATCTCACGACTCGGAAGCATACATCACATAATTCCCATGATCATAATTCACATGCCCAATCACTAGATTCGAAATCATACTAAAATAATTCCCAAGTCCAACGACTAATTTCAGCATTCGGGTCGCCAACCCCACATATCGGCTAGCATATTCCACATGACTCACCGTCATCAAATTAGGAGAAACGTAAGATCCCATCCTAAGCTAAGGCATGGTAGATCTATCAAATCTGACATTAATAACCACGAATTATGTTCCAACAATTCTTAAACAAGTTATTAACATTTTCCGACGCTTAAAAACGAGTAAGAAACGATAAAATGCGAAAGGGGAATGAAAAATGGAAGAAAACAGCAAATCGGGCCCGCATGTGACACCCCGAGCTACAAATTCTAATTTTTGACTTTTTAAAGAGTCTATCTCTGAAATCTGATTGCATATTTAAAATCCTCATTTCGAGTAGGGTCAGATTCATATATGGTTTGCGAAAATTGGATTAGAAACGAGTAAGTTAGAGCCGATTCAAGTTTGTGGGTTTTTGGGGTGCACAGGAGGCGCCAGGGTGGCGCTCAAAGGGGGTTTCAGGCGCCACACAGGCATTGTGGCGCATGAACTGGAACCCTGGAGGTCTGGGGCGCCGAATTGGCGCTCCGGACTGTTTTTGGGCGCCGCCAAGGCTGTGCGGCGCCTAAACTGAACACAGCAGAACATCAAACGCTTTTTCTGCGTTCTCTTCCACCTTTCACCTATTTTTCCCCCACATTGAGCTATGTCCTACTATTGCCTTGTGTTTATGGAGTCCAAATGCTTCAATTACTTCAATGGCAGCTTCCCCAAGCTCTCCCAACACCAATTGCAAGCTACAACCAAGAATCAAAGCCTAACTCAACAAGAATCCACCAAGAACAAGAGTTCTTCCAACATGCAACAATAGAAGACCACGAATCCCAATCAACCACAGTAAAAGCAAGCAAAGAATCTTACCCAAGCTTCCCCTAACACCACACAAGCTCCAATCCATGATTTAGACCATCAATTCCAAAACAAATCTACAAAACATCCATCCAACACCTCATTCCCGTCACCACCAGTATACCCATCAAAAACTAGTTCCAACTTCATGAAAACAAGAAATAGATGGTGGAAATCACTTACCTTAAGTTGTAGTATGAGATCCCCACTTGATTTTGCACTCAAAGCTCCATTTGTGCAAGAAATTGAGGAACCCTAAGTCCCCCTCTTCTAAGTGACGGGATTTGGGCAAGTTTGGGGTTAAAAATGAATCTCAAGCCCCCCAATTTCAGATTTTATAAGTTAAAATGGATCCGGGTCGGGTTGGAAAGTGGTTAATGGATTGTACCACTTGTCTTGTCTACATTACACTCACTTGAGCACTTGAGCTCTTATTTTCTTGTGAGTTTTAATCCACTAATTCTTCCACTTCATTAAAATCATACTACAAAATATCCATATAATAAATCCTTTATTAATTAACCACAATTAATTAAATTAATCATGTGTTAATTAAATCGGGGTGTTACAATCAAACTAGATAAAGAATATATGAGTTTATGTTAAAAAAGCCACTAACAAATAAGTATGTTGCCTTCTTTTCTCTCTTCTTCCCCGTAAATTTCCAAAAAATATTTTCCGCTTTAACTAAAATATACACGACTGTATAAAATATTACTCATCCGTCCCAGCTAACGTGTCCTGTTTGACTTTTTGACATTGTTCATTGTTCTACCTTGACTCGATTTTATTGCACGTATATATTTGGAAAAAATAGTCGAGTCGGGTCTTGTTAGAATCGTATAATCATGTAGTTTAAGAATGTATATTTTACATAATTTTTTGTTGTACATATTTTGAGATATTAGCGTTTGAAAAAGAGCATTGTATTGTGTGCAAAAGTGAAACAAGACAAGTTAAGTGGGACGAAGAGAGTAATTTTAAAGTTTGAGTTTGGGGGGCGGAATTATGTTAAAAAAATTATATTGTAGCTAAAATAAATATAACCATATAAAAATTAATAGGCAAATTTCGAACTCGGGGGGGGGGGGGGGGGGTGGGCGACGGCCCCCCAAGCCCCTATAGTGCCGCCACTGACTAAAGTTTTTAGGTGAATACCAGGGTTTCCCCATGCACATTGGACAAAAGACTAATTCCTCGAGGATCGGGTGGGCATTGAAGGGTTGCCTCTCCCAAAGCAGAATTCTGCATACGCAAAGGCTCGAACCTGAGACCTTTGCTTAAGCTGCCAGAGCACCATACCACTCAGGTCAACTGCGTTTGGTAACTTCAAACTTCAAACTAAAGAAGCAAATGAGCAAATTAAAAAACTTCAAACTTATATATGACACTATTAGAAAATGAGCAAAGTTACGATACCATTTTGGTATTTTTCTTCGATTAATTCTTTCCAAGGTACAAGAAATCTCGTATAGCAATTCTCTACGTCTACAAAAGAAGCAAATATATAATGGTAAAATAAAGACCAATTCATTGTAATAAATAAAGTAAATAGAAAACAATGACTAATTTGCTGCTAAATGGCATGTATGGAAAAAAGGACAAATACGTTATTTTTCTTTTCCAAAAATTATAATTAGTCCTTTTTTTATTTTATTATCAAAATAGTCCGCTACAAATGCTAATTATGTCCAAATCAATTCAATATTCATTAATGTTTCTAATTGCTGATGTGGCAATGGTTTAAATTTAAATCTGACATGTGCGCTTAATATTAGTCATTTTTCTTTTATCTTTTGGCAATTCAGTCATAAACTTTTATTTTGTTCCATTTAGTCCTACCCAGATCAGTCATTTTTATATTAATAGGTTTCCAACCTTTCAAATAATTTCATTTCAGACCCAGAACCTTAAATTTTTTATTACTACTAATCCATTTATCAAATAAATGCCAACATATTTCCGTAAATAAAATTAAAAACCAAACTCATACATCGGGTTTGACTCCCTCTCTAACAACCCGGCTGTAACTGATGTTTCATTGGTTCTGGTTTCCTTCAGCAACAATTAGCACAACCTTACTTTGTTTCCTACCTTAGAACGTAGAAAGGTTAGAGTAAATGATTTAATTTTAATTTTTGTGTAAATGATTTAATTTTACTTTTTGGAAGGTTATGGATACATGAAACATGGACAATAAAATTCAGGCTATTTTCTAATATTTTTATAATATTTTAAATATTTTTTTCAATAAAATCAAGGCTTCATGTATTCATAACCTTCCAAAAATTCAAGTTAAATCATTTACTCAAACATTGCTATGTCCTAAGGTAGGAAACAAAGTAAGGTTGTACTGATTGTTGCTGAAAGAAACCAAAACCAATGCACCATCGGTTGCGGTCGGGTGGTTAGAGAGAGTCCGTAAAATTCCGGTACTTGGAAGACCCGATAACAAGGCAGTCAAACCCAATGTATGAGGTTTGGTGTTTAATTTATTTACGGAAGTATATTGGGCATTTATTTGATAAATGGATTAGTAGTAATAAAAAATTTAAGGTTCTCGGCCTGAAATGAGATAATTTGAAAAGTTAGAGGCCAATTAATATAAAAAAGACTGATTTGAGAGGACTAAATGGAACAAAACAAAAGTTTAGATTGAATTGGCAAAAGATAAAAGAAAAGGGACTAATATTATGCCTACAAGTCGGGTTTAAATTTAAACCCTTGCCACGTCGACAATTAGAGCATAATTAAACAAGGGACTGATTTGGACATAATTAGCATTTGTAGCGGACTGTTTTGATAATAAAATAGAAAAAAATAATTAAATTTTTGAAAAAGAAAGAGGACGTATTTGTCCTTTTTTCCTGGCCTGTACAGTGTTTTTTTTAAAAAAAGTTGGCGCTAATTGAATCGAAAAGGAAAGGAAAAGCAAAATGCAAAAGGCAAAACTACGGCCAGTTTGCTGCAAAGTGAAATGAAAAGAACAAAGGAAAAGAAACAAAAAAGAAAGATTGATCTTTCAGATATCCGATTTTGATTGGAGACTGGAGAGACAAACGTGTGTTATTTTATTTGATCTTCCTATTCATAATTGTGATCCATGTCGGAACTCTGACCATCCATCATCCGGTGTGGAGCGGATAATAGGGCAAATGCAATAAAGTTACGGTAAGTCTTTTACCGTAAAATATACTTCTATTTGTCATCAGGTGCTCAAATGATGTGTAAGTCTTTTACAATGATGCGTAAGCCTTGATGTGTATACGGTAGATTTTTTTTTTTGTTATTATTATTATTATTATTATTATTTTGTTCATAACTTTTATCCATAATTTTTTCATACTCACACATCACTTCATATACATTCACACACATTGCCATCACTTTTGAATGTCCGGCCATCGCACCAGCATGTGCAGCCACAAGCACCTAAACACTCCCGGGCACAAATGAAATCCAATTTTTTTTTTTTTTTTTTTTGTTGAACAGCTTATACATGTTAGGTAATGGTGGCGGGAGCACAAATTATAAAGGGATAAAGGAGATAGATAAGGGCCGGGGAATCGAAGTGAGATGATTCTAATATAAAATATATCTATCACTTATTAATATCTTAACACATTTTTAGGTGAATATCAGGGTATCCCCAAGTCTCATTGGACTCAAGACTAATCCCTCGAGAATCGGGTGCGCATTAAATGATTGCCTATCCCAAAGCAAAATTTTACATACACAAATGTTCGAATCGAGACGAATATCTAAGCACTTGTGCAAAATAATCAATTAGTTTTGGTATATTTAAAATAATAAATTAAATTGTGTTTGAAATTTTTGAATGATTTGTATTATTGTTTGAAAATTAAACTTCCCTTTTAAACATGCAAACTGCCATATTTAATTATATCTATTTTATAATAAAAACACTACATTAGATTTATTCTTTTGGTACTGTATGATTTTCTTTCTCCACTTTTTGATACCAAGATTACAATGAAACTTGGAAAAGTTTTGTACTAACGATCAAAATTTGGTAGAAAAAAAGTCCAATTTCCATCAAATTTTCATCAAAACGTGGTACAAAAATATCATAAATTATATCTTCAATTGAAAGCTCTCGGTCCCCTACCAAGGCTGTTGTCTTGAAAATTGACCTCACCAAGGCCTTCGACATGGTGAGTTGGAAATTTTTGAATGATTGTCTCACCGAATTGGCTCTCCCAGATCAGTGTAGGGAACTCATCATGACTTGTGTCACTTCCTCAAGTTTTTCGATACTATGGAATGGCTCTCCGTTGGGGAGTATCAAAGCTGAAAGGGGTTTGCGCCAAGGAGATCCTTTGTCGCCATATTTATTTGTACTAGTTATGGAGAAACTCTCGAGGACAATCCTTCAGGCGGTGGATGATGGTTCTTGGAAGCCGCTTCGCTTATGTGTAGGGGGTGTTGGCATATCGCACTTAATGTTTGCGGACGACCTTATTTTCTGTGCGGAGCTTGAAGGTGATAGTATTTCAACTATGGCATCGGTTCTCAACAGGTTTGGTACTCGTTCGGGTCTCTTCATGAATGCTTCGAAATCAAATGCTTATTGTAGCCCGCGGGTGTCGCCTACTGACATTGCTCTCCTTGAAAATATGCTTGGTGTCTCGGTCGTTGGTAGCTTGGGTACATATCTTGGATTCCCTATAATTCATGGGCGCCAGAAGATTGCTCATTTTGACCATATACTCCAGCGAATCCAAAGTAAATTAAACACATGGTCATCCTTTCTTCTCAATCGCGCTGGTCGAGTAACTTTGGCCCGAGCAGTCCTCAATGCTCTTCCAGTTTATGGGATGCAAGTTCATCTGCTCCCCGTGGGAGTTTGTGATCAGATTGATAAGCTTGTCCGACGTTGGATATGGAAGGGATCAGACGGTCATGGCCTGCACCTGGTAAAGTGGGATGTTATCACTCGGCCAAGGAGATGCGGAGGTCTGGGAATTAGGAAATGTCGCCTAATGAATCAAGCATTGCTTGGCAAGCAACTTTGGTCTTTCATCATGGAGCCTCATAAGTTATGGGTTGCCGCGCTTCGTGAGAAATATGGCATCGCGCCTGGTCTGATGCCACGAGATCACTATCGTGGCACTAAGGTATGGAAAACATTGGTTAAGGTCAGCGCTCTTTTTGATCCTGCTTATAGTGTGCGCCTTGGAGATGGCTCTTGTTCATTTTGGTACGCCCCTTGGTGGGAGGGTAAATGCTTGTCGTCTCAAGTTCCCTTTGTTGATGTGCATGACTTAAGTCTTAAAGTTAAAGATGTCGTTGATAATGGAAACTGGAAATTGGATATTCTCTATTCATGGCTGCCTGAGGATCTTAAACGGAACATTGGTGAATCGCCGGCCCCATTTCTTAATGCTACTGTGCCCGACATGCTACACTGGAGAGGAGACCGAAAGGAGTCTATAGCGTCCGTTCTAGATATCTGTGGCTGAACAGGTCCTCCTCCTCGGATGAAGGTTGGTCTTGGATGTGGAAATCCCACATCCCTGAAAAGATAGGAAATTTGATTTGGCTAGTCAGCCATAACGCTCTCCCATGCAACGAGCTTCGTTTCAATAGAGGACTTGCGGCTTCGCCTCTATGCACTATCTGTGGTGATAAAATTGAAGGCTGGAAGCATGCTCTCTTTCAGTGTCCTTGGGCTGATCAAGTTTGGAGGAAGGGGGGTTTTCATATTTGTGATACGGTGGACGACTTGGATTTGGAGAGCGGCCGTCACTGGCTTCACTGGGCATGGATCACATGGGGAGCGCGCTTCCTTGCTTTTTTATGGGTTACTTGGTGCCAACGGAATGCGCGGGTGTTTAATGGTGATGGCCTTGACCCTAGTCGTGTTGTGCATAAAGCTGCTTGGATGAGCTCTTGCCTGGAGAGAACCCAGCCTTCTCCTACTGCTCGGGGCGTGCGCCTTGTCAAATGGATTGAGGATACGACTGAGGGTGTGGTCCTGCATTCGGATGGGAGTGTAATGGCTCACCCGTGGCAGAGTAGTTTTGGTGCAGTGCTTCGTACTTCGCATGGAGGCTGGATCGGTGCATGCAGCGGCAAGGCCGGCAGGCGCCCCATCCTGGAGGTCGAACTCTTGGCTCTTTGGTTTGGTCTATTGTTAGCTGGGCAGCTCGGCATTGGAGTTAATAAATGTTATGTGGATTCAAGTGAGGTTGTTAGCCTGGTCATGGGTGCTTCCGATCCCCGACATGCTTTATGGCCTATTATTGTTGAAATACGCCAATTGATGGAGGCTATGGAAGGATGTGCTCTTCGGCATGTTTGCAGAGAAGGTAATCAAGTCGCTGATGGTCTAGCTAGGAAGGCAATTTCTGCGGAAGACTTCTACACCACCTGGGCGTTCCCACCGGATGAAATTCAAGCCCTGCTCTTCAGAGATGCCAGTGGAGTTGCGCATGCTCGTCCCTTTTAGTTAGATGCATTTCTTCTTTTCTTTTTTCTTTTTCCTTTGCTCGCCTTTTCAGGCTGTTTTACCCAAAAAAAAAATATCATAACCTTTGTATTAAAAATAAATAAATTTGTAAACTTAATAGCAAAAAAGTGAAAAGAGAATATTATACCGTGGGGATGTTCGGGAGTCAGCAGATAGCAGATTCAGAGAGAGAACTGTGACTCTTCCAATATGCTATATGCTATCAAATATGCTTGCTCCCAAATATACTCTGTATCTAGGGGTGAAAGCGGGACGGATACGGGCGGATAGTACTCGTCCCCTATCCTATCCCATATTTTTTTGTCTAATGCGGAATCGAATACGAATAGGCCGGATACAAATACGAATTCGAATATATCAGAAAACGGATACGAGACGGATTTGGATTTTAACTCGGATAATCTTATAATTTTTAAAATCATTTTTTTAAATAATTTTTTAAGAGAAATCGGAATATACTCCAAGATCATTAGTTATTTCTTTCAAGACATATAAATAGCATCACTAAAAGATATTACGTACTACAGTTTAGATGTAAAGAACCTAATGATATAGTCGAGTTGATTAATATGATTTGATTTAATTAATTACATATGGCTTTCAAGCTTTTGATTATACTAGATTTTTCACCCGCGCTCCGGGCATGGGTATTAAATTTTTAAATATAAAATGATAGATTATTATTTTAGTGTATTTATGAAAACAATATTTTTAATAAAATATAATTTCTATTATCATTTTCTTAAATGATAGAAGAAATAAATTTTTAATTTTTTTTCATAATACATATACCACAGTATAATTCAATTTTTTATGCAAATAAAATATAAATAGAAACACTAATCCATGATTACCACCCCTACTATTATAAATATTATATGTATAATTAAATTGATTAAGTACTTTAAAACTTTCGTCTTTCTAATTGACTTCAATTACCCGCAAAAATATGTTGATGATATATGTTATATTTATACAAAAGGAACAAAGGTAGTATTAAAAATTATTGACTTTAATTACCCGCAAAAATATGTTGATGGTATATATTATATTTATACAAAAGGAACAAAGGTAGTATTAAAAATTATGTATGTAGATTAATGACATTAATTTTTTTGTACATAAAGTAATATATTGAATTTTTATTACTCATGAAATACTTTTTTTTTATTTTATGTATATTATGTAGTTTTTCAGAAAAAAAAATTACAATAAAAATTTAAATTCTAATACTCCTAAATAATTTTTAGTCAAAATAGTATATACAGTATATTTATTTAAAGATTTGTTATGTATTTTCTGTACTGTTTAAACCCGTAATATATATTTTTATAAAGAAAAATAATGATGATTTAAAAGGGCAATATAGGTATCACATTAAAATTGCGGTTTCAAGATTTATTTAATATTAGGAATAAATGGTGGAGATTAACATATTTTCAATCCTACGGTCATGAAATTTTAGGATGAAGTGATTTTACTTTCTAAACCTTTGATATGTATCTTTATGAAAGATATGCATATCTTTGATGTAAAATTACTATTTTAACCCATAACATATAATTTTTATAAATAGATTTATTATAACTTAAAAGGGTAATATAGTCAACACAATAAAATATGCTTTCAGGATTTATTATAGTATAAATAGATAGATAGAATAGATAGATTTGTACTATAGTATTACTTATTTATTTTAAAGTTAATATAATATATTATAATATGCATATAAATATATATAAATTTTCGGATATTCGGATAGAAAATACAGATAATATCCGCATGATATTCGGATTTTTTCGAATAAGGGCGGATATTGGCAATCCCATATCCTGTCGCGTATCCGCCAAATATCCACCGGATATAAAAATTCGAATTCAAATTCAAATATAATCGAATACGACATCGGATCGGGCGAGAATTATCCGTCTCACTTTCACCACCCTATCTGTATCAAAATGAGAATTCTCCGATCCCTTCAAAATATAAACACGCACATCATAAATAGAGGCATTATTGTACTACAAATAGAGGCATTATTGTACTACACATACTTTTTTTTGTTGAAAAGAGCCAGTAAATGCCATTTCTGGTTAATGCTAAATCAATTAAGCCAGTAAATAGGGATTGGGACTTAGCCCAAGTGGTTAAGCCCCTGGCTCTCAACCTAAAGGTTGAGGGTTCGATTCCCATCCGGCCCCTATTTCTCTCCTTTTCCCCTTTGTAATTGTGTGGCATAGGCTCCCACCACTTTCCTAGCCTGTATAGGCTGTTCAACAAAAAAAAAAAGTCAGTAAATACCAACATAAATAGAGGCATTATTGTACTAAAAATACTTTTTTGGTGAAAAGGACCAGTAAATGCCATTTCTGGTTAATGCTAAATCAATTAAGCCAGTAAATGCCAACATAAATAGAGGCATTATTGTACTACAAATACTCCCTCCGTTCTTTTTTAAGTTGTCTTTTTAGAGTTTGAAAAGTATTCCAAAATAGTTGTCATTTTTAGGTAGTTATAGGTAGTTATGTTAGGTTTTTACTATATTGTCATTCACTTTACATAAATGCTATTTGTTGGACATATATTAAGAATGAGTGCAGTTGAAGGGTAAAAATGTAAATTTATTAGTTAATTAATGCAAATATTGGTTATTGAAATGGAGCTGAAAGAGACAACTATTTAGAAACAGATGGAGTACTTTTTTTAGGTGACGTTATATTTAAAATATTGATAGAACGGAACGAGAAACAACAATAAATTTGTACTAGTATTTAAGAATAGACTATGACAACAAAAATAATGATAATAATACACACGAATAAAAATTACCAACAAAAGAATCTGCTTATTTAGCAAAAATAAATAAAATTTACTACTTCTGTATTTGTTGTTTATATTTATTTTTCTGAACAATTTATTTAAAAGTATTGCACTAATTTTTGTTTATTCTTAATTTTCTATCAAATCCGTCATTTACAAATTGATATCTGCTACTGTTATAATCCTTATACCAAGTAGCTACAGTCACGAGGAAAATCATAAAACAGATATGCAGTCTATGTCCAGATTTGTTGTCATCAGCTTATGGGCACAAATTCTTGTGAGTAAATTTCCCATGCAATAAGCCAATGGATTTAATTTAAGGACAATTAAAATGCCCAAAGTTTGTTTATGAACGACTTAGAAAATAACCTTAATTATTTGAATCCTCCCAAAGAACACATTACAGTAATCCTAAGGTGCATTATATTTCGTGCCTAATTGTATGTTTTGTTTTATGGTAATGGTGTCAATTAATAGTCTCTCTTCCCAAATCGAATATTAGATTTCTCTAATCCATTTGTAGAAGAGGAGAAAGAAATACTAGTAATAAAGATGTATTGAATCCATTTGTATGAATGTCCTAAATTCCGGCAAGTCCGGTAGCATTTTAGATTAGCACTGTATGCATTTCCTTTTTCTTTCCTTTAATTTCCTGGTAAGATTTAGTATTCGATTGTTTGTGATCATTCATGTCTCCTTCCTCGTCTGTAAATGTGTCTTGGTCGTCTATTCTTTGCCTTGTCTTGCTATTAAAGCAATATTGCCGTGCCTGATTCTTGTTCGTATGACATTCACTATCCCCAATGTCCTGAATCTGAAATTTTTTCTTGGACGAATTAGGGTTTATAGTTAAACTGCCCCGCCAGACCTGTAGACCCGAACATTTTTCTTAATTAAAAATAGGGCACAGGGTCATTTAATCCAAGAACCACCAATTTATTTAATATCATGCTGCCCCCCACATTACATTACAACAGTCAACACACAGCGTATTAAACAAAACAAGGCATAATAATAAAAACCAACATAAATAGCACACAAAATTTAAAGGAAAAGAAGAAGGATGGGAGCTAGCTAGCGAGAGAGCGTGGGGGCAGGTTTGGTTTCAGAGCCATGACCCTGATTCAGCAACACTTGCAGCAGCCTGTGTTGCAAGGGCAATAACAGACTTTGCAGGTGGCTTCCGGAAATGCTCCGGCGGTGAGGTTACGGGCTGCAGCAACATAGTAAGTTGCAAAGATGACCAGAACAGTGGCAATGAATATCAGCACAACTTTCGACTCCATTTCTTCGTGTGTTGGGACTTTTTAATTTGGTGTGAATCTAGTATGGAACAACAAATGGAAAACTAGCTAGTATTTATAGAGAAAAACTTACAGTGCTACAGTGTTACAGTGTTATAGAGAAAAACTAGTAATTTGGTGTGAATCGGTAACAAATGAAATAGTGAATTGAAAGTAAAAAGTTAGGTAAATGGAGTAGAGTAATTAAATGTTAGGTAAATGTAGTTAAATGGTTGAGTGTTATAGTGTACAGTCAAATACAGTATACCAGTAAAATAAAACTTGTATGTTTACATAAATATCCCATCTTCTAAACTTTGAAGAATATTTTGAGTATTTTTTTTGGTAAACATTGACACACAAGTGTCGGCAAATGTGTGTGGGAGCCCAAGCCACACAAATTACAAAGGGAGATAAAGGGGGGGATAGGGGGCCGGGTGGGATCGAACACCCAACCTATTGGAGTTTGGGGAATTGATCACTCGGGTAAGTCCTCAACCCCAAGAATATTTTGAGTATTAAAACTTTAAAATCTAAAAGGTGATTTTACAATAGTGAAAAGAAAATAGTAAATCAAATACTACTGCATACTATTGTCTAGCTAAAAAATACTAGTACATACTATTATACCAACCGTAGGTGGCTTAAGTGGATTGAGACTCTAGTCGCTTAAATAAGGTATCGGGTTCGAGCCTTGTATATAAGAAAAATTGCTTAGTTCAATGTGATTTGAGGATACCCGGTTATTCACCAAAAATACTACTCCTACATGGAGTATTATTTACAACTATCATTTACTCATTTTACAATAAATGTCATTAAACTAAAAAATTACATTGTTTTGTAACTACCAATAAATTATATCTACTCGGTATAGAAGTTAATCATTCAGAACAGATAATTATCATAGGCCAACCCTATTATAGTTTTAGGTGACCAAAATTAGTGTAAACGTCCATCATGTGAATTGTTTTGTTTTGTTTTGTTTTTTTTGTTTTTTTGTCCAAATGACTACCTACAGGCTACATGAATAACTATCTGGCCATTGCACTATGTTAATTATAAAAAAAAGGGGGCTATATGGCTAACTATTGATTTAGTTATCAATTTTGGGTAGGTTGAACGCGGTCGGTTTGGTGCAGTTTCGCACCAAATCCAAACCAAACTGCAAAAAAACGGTTCAGGAAAAAATTAGACCAAATCAAACCATTTTACCATTTCAAATCATACCAAACCAAACCGAAAAAATCGGTTCGATGCGGTTTGATTACGGATTAACCAAAATTTTAAAAAGAAAAAATCCTTACAATCGTAAGTGTAACAGTCGAAACTCCGAAATACAAATTAAAAGTTTAAAAAAAAACATAAGTTTACTGTTTACAAGTCAAATACGTAATAAACTAAAACTATTACAAGCTATTGAAAAAAATAAAACTACAAATATAGCATAAGAAAACAACAATAGTAGAGCCAATGAAGGGTAGCTGTAGCAACGTGTGCTTTCTGAAACATATCAGAATTACAAATATAATCTATAAACCAATGTACAAAGTGCATTACATCGGCGAAACTTCTGAAATATATTAAACAAATAAACAGAAACCAATGAAAGGACATGAATCATTCATAGTATATTTTATAATATATAGTATATCTTTATTAAATATATATAATTGCGGTTTACGGTTTGGTCTTGTTAATTTTTTTTCCAGACCAAACCTAAACCGCAAACCACGATTTTTTTTTTAAAAAAACAAACTAAAAATTTTAAATTGCAAACTAAACCAAACCGTCAAAATACGTTTCGGTGTGGTATGATTTACGTTTTGGACCTCACTCTGAACAACCCTAATTTTGGGGCACTACAAGACAACTGTGCAAAAAAGTTAAGTATTTTCTTTTGAAGTAGTGCAAAAAAGTTATTGTGGTGACGGTGACATTCCAATAATTATTTGTGGACAAAAAATCATAATACAATCCAATATAATAGCCTATATTGATAATCCTAGTATTATGCTAATCCTACCAACCGTAACATAAATATATATATATATATATACTTCCTCCGTTCCTAAATAAATGCAACATAACCACATTTCACGCAATCCAATGCACATTTTTAATCCGTAATAACTTAAATTCCATATAAGTAAAAATTATGAAAATTTGATATCCTAAATCTATGCGATTAGACGAATCCAACAAGATCTCACTTGACTATATTTTATCTTATATAATTGTATTAAAAAGTCGAGTCAAAGATACTCAATGAACAGTGACAAAAGTCAAAACGTGCAAATAAAAAAGAACGGAGGTAGTATATATTAATATTAAAATGGATCAAAATTATTATTTCTAATTTCAGACCACTAAAAAAATTAGGCCTTTGGCATTTTTTTTCCCTAATATAGGTGTAATGTTTATATATATATTTTAAGAGGTAATAACTAAAATAGACCACCAGAAGGAGTCATTTCCACTTTTGAGCCACGATATTTTGATTTAGGGAAATAAGCCATTAGAAGGATTTCGGGCCTGAATTTAGGCCATTGGGCTGGAATTCGGGCCATGATGGCCTAAAAGTGGAAATGACTCTTCTGGTGGCTTATTTTAGTTTTTTTGAATTATTTTTTTATTTTATGAAATTAAAATAAATAATACTCATTCTGTGCCATTATTTATGTCATACTTTCTTTTTTTTTTCTTGTTCCAATATTTTTTTATTTCATTTCCATTTTAAAAATAATTAAATATTAATCACCAAACATACCCATGTCCGAAAAATTTTCTTGCATTTAATACTAATTATTCCTAAATAAAATACCATATCCGAAAATTTTGGGATACTTATAATAAAACATGTATATTTTTTACTTTATAATTTATTTGAATATGTATTTGTTTTACTTATTTTATAATATATTTGAATTAATATTTATTTTATTTCTTATATTACTCCCTCCGTCGTATTAATAGTGTTAAAAAAAATATAACTTAAAAATTTATATAATGTTATTGTAATGAGTTACAATTTTATTTATTTATTTTTTTGTGGAGCCATTGGAGTCCTGGACGGGTGGTGGAAGCCAAAACCACACAATTACAAAAGGAACAAAGGGAGAGATAGGTGGTCGGGTGGGATTCGAACCCCCAATCTATAGGTTGGAGTTGGGGACTTACCACTGGAGTAAGTCCCCAACCCCACAATTTTAATTAATTAATTTATTTGTAATTTACTCATATGTGTTTGTAGGGTGGGCTGGAATTATTAATTGTAGTGGGTAATTTGAAAGTTTAATATATTTATTAATGTGAGGTGATGGGTAGGTTTAATGATTAATATTTAATGATTTTTTAAAATAAAAATGAAATAAAAATATTAGAACAAGAAAAAAAGGAAGTATGTCATAAATAATGACACAAAATGAGTATTATTTATTTTAATTAAATAAAATAAAAAAATAATTGGAAAAAACTAAAATAGGCCACCAGAAGTTGTAATTTCTACTTTTAGGCCATCGCAGCCCGAATTCCAGCCCAATAGCCTAAATTCAGGCCCGAAATTCTTCTAATGGCCTATTTTCCTAAATCAAAATATCGTGGCCCAAAAGTGAAAATGACTCCTTCTGGTGGCCTATTTTAGTTATTACCTCATATTTTAATAATTAATTTTTTAATAACATAAAATAAACATAGGTAGTAATAACTTATTTTAATATTGATCTCTTTATTTAAAATCATCATTATGGTATAAATATACTAAAATTAAAACTTCATGCACCCCATCTCACTTTTTAAAATTTATATATATTATATACTTCATATATACTTTTTTTTAGGAGCCATTGAAGGCATGGAATGAGGTGGTGGGAGCTCATGCTACACAAATTACATAGGGGAATAAAAGTGAGGGATATGGGACCGGTGGGAATCGAGCATCCAACCTTCCGTTGGAAGCCTAGGGACTTAAATATTTGGGCTGAGTCCTCATCTCTACTTCATATATACTTGAATATTGGTTCCAATACACATTACAATAATTTGCTATGATGAGATTCATTTTGTAATAGCAGAATTAAACTGCAAAGGGTTGAGAACGGCACTAACTCAATATATACAAACCTCAAAATGCGCATTCTTAAAATTTGTCCATTTGGGAGATCCAAACAAGCTTTAGAGCATTTGAATTGTTCTTAAATAATTGTTTTACTACACGGGAAATTTACTTGAAAGAAATTGTGCCTCATCTTCAATATTTTTCGGTGCATTTTTCCCTTTTATACAGAAATACAATGGTTATAAATCAATTCCCTTCTTCGGAGCCCAACATATTATCTTTCAACCTTTTACCATGTTTTTCCAAATTTCTTATTCCAATGCACTAATAACACATATAATTGTCACTATCTATTTTATTTATGCTCCACATGCCTAAATATTTGTACCAATACTCATCATATTTTAAAAGATAGGATCCGTCGATAAGGTTGTTATTAAAAATCTTTAATCATTTGATAGATCACACTTAATTAACAACTCAAATAATCATATATTTACTCGTACATTAAATCATACTCCATTCGTCCCATTTAACTTATCTTGTTTGACTTCTGCATACAATCCAATACACTTTTTTAAATCGTTAATATCTCAAAATCTAAACAATGAAAGTTTATGTAAAATATAGTATATATTCATACGATTCTAATAAGATCCAACTCGACTATTTTTTTCCAAATATATACTTACAAAAAAATTAAAAAAATTAAGTCAAAGCTAAATAGTTAACGGTGTAAAAAATTCAAACATACATAATAACTAAGACGGGTGGAGTAATTATATTTGGTGTTATGTTATTTTTTTTTCCTAAGGTACATTAATGGGGTTTGGGATAAATGTCATATATTGGAGTACTGATTACAAATGAAGAATAGGTAATGGTAGATAGAGTAGTAGGGAAAGGGGTAGGTGACGCATGGAGGGGTGTTGGAGGTTTCCTAAAATGAGAAAAGGTAATGGTAGGCAAGAGCCTATTATTAATTGATCCTTTTTTCTAGTTATGGAAAAAGGAAAGACTTGTCTCTGGCTGAGTTTTCACATTGGCGTGGACTGTGGAGTGTGGAATATAGTGGATGCTAATGAGTAATGGGGTATAATATTAATAATGCCATGTGTGTCTGCCGCACTTCTTGTTCCAATTCTACCATTTACAGTTATACACCAAGTATATCCAATAATATCTACTACAGTACTACTACTCCACTCTAATTCATTTTATTTATAATAATACTAGAAAACGAATTTAAGAAAAATATCCGATCCTTATGCTTTTTGGCATATATCGCATATCGGGTATCCTCAAGTCACATTGAGCCCAAGACTAATCACTCGAGGATTTGGTAGGTATTGAAGGATTGTATCTCCCAAAACAGAATTCTGCATACACAAAGACTCGAACCCGAAACATTTGCTTAAGCTGTCAGAGCCCCATACCAATCCGGCCAACTGCGTTTGGTTATGTAAGTATATAATTTATGATATAGCACACCCACCATACTAGTATTAATTTATTATGAGATACATTAAATTTCTTAATTAGTTAACTTAGTGGGTGTTATCCTCTTCTTCTTCTTCTTCTTCTTCTTCTTCTTCTTCTTCTTCTTCTTCTTCTTCTTCTTCTTCTTCTCCTCCTTCTTCTTCTTCTTTTTTTTTTTTATTTTTAAACTTGAAGCACATTATCCGATTATTGAAAATGCATAATTAGTTAATCACTATAAGAAAAATCTAGATTACCGACCGCATATGCGGTCGGTAACCCAAGGGCACGGGTCTCCCAGAGCTTACCGACCGCACCGCCGACCGTAGGTGTCGGTCGACAAGCCTTTGGTTTGCATTCCTGAGCCGACCAAATAACATGCGGTCGGCGAGTTTGCCGAATGGATAACCGACCACGCTCCGGTCGGTAAAGTTACCGACCTATTTGCCGACTGGATTCGTGGTCGATACCCAAACACTGGGACTTTGTGGTCCCTTGTGTTATCGACCGCATGTCGGTTGGTGGTCGATCGGTAGAGATGCCGACCACCATTTGGTCGGCCGTGCGGTCGGTGATCTACTGAATGCATCAATAGAAATGGCTGTGATAACAGCCTTACCTGCTGCAAATCCAAATCAATCCAAAACAAATGTTCTCAACATCTAAACATCATCCATTTCATCCTCAATGTCTACATAATACAATGGTCTACAATCACAATTTCAAACCATCAAACATTAGTCCAAAATGAAAACGTAAACATCACAAATTGTCCACAAATCCAATTGTAAAAACGTAAACATCCCAAACCACAGTCACAATCCTACCAAGTCAACAACCGATCCCCAAAAAAAAAAAATACAAGTCCAAAACATACTAACCCAATGTACGTCCAACACGATCAATATGCACCAAGCCCACCTCCACCCATGCCGTCTCCAAAGTCATCATCTCCATCCCCGTCGCCAGGGGAACGAGGCCTCCTAGCTCCGAGCAACCTCTGCATCTGATCGGCCATGCTCTCCTGCCTCTGTGCCATTTGCTGAAGAGTCTGCTGGAATTGCTCAAACTGCTGCTGCAGTTGCTGCTGTGTCATATAGTCTGAAGATGTTGGTGGAGAAGTGGAAGCAACCTCGCCACCGAGCCTAAGTGACCGGGCCAACGATCCCATGCCGTATATGACATTGCGTCTGTAGTGTCCACCGGCGACGTCATAGAAGACAGGATCTGGGTCGAACTCAGGCCCAAATGTGGGATTCTGGCTCTGGGCATCGGCGACTGCGGTGAACTCATCCTTTATTTAAAGTGGAAAATTAAGTTAGGGACAAAATACACTAAACCAAAGTAGTACATATATAAGGCTAATTTTGATATTTTTTACGATACTTACATGCAACCACCGTGACCTATCTACTACCCACTGCTCCTTCTCATGTCTTCACGTGTGAGTGTGCTTGTGAAGCTCATGCAAATAGACAGGCCTGTTGTGCTCGGTGGACTGCAATGTTTCGAGGATTAGAAGTGGTACCATGTGTGAGTAACAATTCACTCAATCAAGTAATTTAAGTAAATAGGTACAACATACCAATTTCTCCTTCGTGGCTCGGAATGTCTTCGAACCCGCTGTGTGTGTCGGGAAAGCCGGTGCATCCTTCTGTCCCCGGCGTCTGTTCAGCTTCCCTCTTTTGGATTTCTCCTTGAATGCCGCAGACTCCCATATCCGCCTCCAGTTCTGGGCCACTAGCTTGTCTACTGGATACGGCTTCTTCTTGCTCCTGATATCCAGGGTGTAATCCTTGTACCTGATATTTTGTTCAGGAAAGTTAATTATAGTATAACATAAGTAAAGACTTATTTAACTTTAGAATATACCGGGCAATGGTTTTCCTCTCCCACTCCTTCTTGACTGCTCCTGCGTGCTCTGGTGCCCAGCGAGCTAGTTTCTGGAGGTTAAGTTTGATCAATATATATACAAATGCAAATGAATGCATAATTATCTTCTAAAACTTACTGATTACCTGAAACTCCCCACAATCGAAGTCTTTGGTCTCCTGGGAGACATTTTCCCAGTTAATCCCATTCATATCAGACCGCATGGATATATGCTAGTGATCTTCCTCACCAATGAGTTAGCGAACTCGATGCTGGAAGACGTAAGGGCATATGACAAGTTTTAAATACGAAGTACTATATATAGTGCAAATGTGATATCACTATAAAACATAATGTACTTACAGTTCATCATCCCCCGGCTCGACCAATAGCCTATCAGGCCCTAACTGTGGCCCGCGGGAGAAGCCTCCTGGGTAGATCCGACCGATCCTAACAACCAACAAAACATTTTTTTTATTATGAATACACTAAACGCAACACCAAATAATATATACCTGGAGTGCACTGAGGTGGGGTCTCTAGCACGGCATCAGATCCCTTGGGTGCATCTACCCACTGCTCCTGTGAGCTAGAACTCCCAACTATCATTCAATAAATAAAAAACGTCAATTCAACATTAATATAAATTAATACTTCCTCCGTTCTCAAATATTTTTTACGGACCCACTGCGCACGCAGTCCATGCACATTTTGAATCAATAATAACTCAAGTTCGGTATATATAAAAATTTTAAAAGTTCAATATTTAAAAAGTACACGCCGAAACGAATCTAACAAGATCCCTCTTGACTATATTTTAACTTGTATAACTATGATAAAACTTTAAATCAAAGTGCATGCGTGAATAGTGCCCCAAAACCAAATGTTGTAAACATTTGAGAACGGAGGAAGTATACGTGTACATGAGTAGACTAATTGGTGTTAATATTGAAATACCTGCTGCCGAATGCTGCCAATCCTCCCGGGCCGCCCGGATAGCCTCCGCCAGCTGTGGGGATGTGAAGAGGGCTCTCGAACCCCGTCGTCTGGACCTTGACCCGCGTGGCGTGCTCGACGACGAACCACTCCCTCGGTCGGTCATCTGCAAAGTTTAAATATAATTAGAACACTGTAATAAATTATACAAATGATAACAACTAAGTAATTATAACAATTAAGTTCATCACATTTCGAACTTGGTAATCCTCGTCCGAAGTATCCTGTGAAGGATCATCCGGATCAGTCTCATCTGGATTGGAATCAGTGCCTATCGATGATTCTGAATCAATACTCTCATTCTGCTGAAGAAAAACATATTGAACCACATCGTCCGTTAGTTGCTCTCGCCTAGCCACGATATTTGTAGTTTCGAGGCTAAGCTGTTCGGGAACATTGACTTGGAATGCATCAGCTAATTCCCCTTGCCAGACAGTTATTATACCTCTAGATATGACTTTACATACGGCCAACCACTCATTCCGACTCGCAACTGGTCTAATGGTTGGGAACGGAACGTAGCACACTTGTTCGGCTTGATTAACATATATGAAAGGTTCATATATGTTCAAACACTTGGAGTACCTTTCAGTAATATATTATTTGCATTTTGAAGTAATCAAAAAGCTATTTTTCTGCAGCTCCATTTTTGGTGGTGCAAGAAAATTGCGTTTATAGATAAAAATAGATTTTACCATATTATCTCTCAATTAATTAATGAAGTAGGTTAAATTGTTTTTCCATTTATCCTCCAGCGGGATTCTCCAAGCAGTGGCAATATAAAAATAATATACTCCATATGTCCCATTTGAAATGTCCCAGAACTTTTGGACACGTAGTCCAATGCATTTATTTAACCGTTAATATCTTAAAATATAGAAAAGTAAAAATTATAAAAAATATATATTCTAAAACTATGTAAAAAGACAAATCCAACAAGATCTCACTTGACTATATTTTTTCTTATATAACTATAACAAAGCTTTAGGCCAAACAAGCATAATAAACAGTGTAAAACGTCAAAAATGAGACGTTTGGAATGGGACGGAGGGACTATAATTTTTTTTAATATTTGAATTTTTATTTTTGTTTTTTTATATGAATTCTTATGATTATAATGCAATATAAAATTTAAATATACTATATTTAAAATATTATACACCAATATATTAATAATATATTTAAAACAAATTAAAATTGATGCAATTATGTCCAAAGAATAAAAAAACATATATTGGTGGAAAGAGCATGAATAAAACTAATATTATAAAATATATAAGAAATTGAGAATAAAAAATATTTGAATAAGTGGAAGGCCCCTGCTTGGAACAAGAACAATCTTCTAATCCCTTACATTTTCTTTGCCGATGACATTCTACTTTTTTCTAAAGCTAATATTGGTCAAGTTCAAATCATTAAGAACATCCTTTCAGATTTTAGTGCTAAGTCTGGTCTTTCAATCAGTTTTCAGAAATCTAGAGTGATTTTTGGGGAAGTAGTGACCAGGGCTATTCGCACCAACATTGAAAGTGAGCTTGGAATCCGGAGTACTTCCAACGTTGGCATCTATCTCGGCATCCCCATTGAATCAGGAAGACGTCTTCCTTCTTATTTCAATTTTGTTATTGATAAAATGACTGCTAAACTTAACAATTGGACTTGTCATAACTTGAGCTTTGCTAGACGAATTACCTTAATCCAATCGGTTCTCCAGTCTCTTGTCATATACCCCATGCAGGTTATGAAGTTCCCCAAAAAGGTCATTTCAGAAATTGATCGTCTTTGTCGAAATTTTCTCTGGGGATCTACAAAAGATCATAAGAGAATCCACCTTATAGCTTGGGAGAATGTCATCCTTGATAAGAATGCAGGCGGCATGGGCCTCCATAATCTTGGCCATCTTAATGATGCATTATTAATGAAGAGATGTTGGGGACTCTTACATCGAAATTCTACTTGGACCAACCTCCTCAAATACCGCCATGGATGGAATCGACATGCTTTCAAACACCATTCTCAATCCCTTTCTTATTTTGCAAGGGATTTGATGAAAGTCTGGTCATCCTTTTACTCCTTGGTGGGATGGAAGAAGAATAATGGTAAGAGAATTCTTTTTTGGGTCGACCAATGGCTTGATCATGATCTTGTTTTGCAGGATCAAGGCCTCCGCTCTCTTTCGGACTTGGAGCTGAATCGGACGCTGGATTCATATGTTCATCATGATGTGTGGATCATGAGTGATTTGATCGAGGTGCTTCCCACCGATATTCTCCATCTTATCGCCAATACCAACCCTCCTAATCCAGACGACCCTGATGATGTACCCTTCTGGAGACTTTGCCCGGATGGAAAATTCACAACAGAGTGCGAGGGAGTCTCTCAACACTCGACTTCCTTCTCCCGTTTTTCCCTGCTTCCCCTGGAAATCCATATGGCGATGGCCTTGTCCTCAGTGTACGAGAGCCTTTCTATGGCTTTGCTTTCATAATTGAATCCTGACTGGATCTGAACGTTACAAAAGGAAGATCAGCTCAGACGATTCTTGTTGGAAATGCGGAGCACCTGAGAGCCCCATCCATGCACTCAGAGATTGCCCCCACTCAGCTCGAGTCTGGCATCAGCTTGGGTTTTCCAAAGCGCTCTTCTGGTCTGTTTCCATGCAAGATTGGATTTCCTCTCACACATGCACCAAAGTAGGTAGCCTTACAGCAACTACTTTTGCTTTCGGCACTTGGCTTATTTTTTTTTTTTTTTTGAGGGAAATCTGATTTATAGATGAAAACTCCAAGTCTAGTCTCGAGAATTGTCTGATACGTACAACAAACCAACAAATGCAACGCTATCTTAACAGCAAAAATCAAGACACCAACAAAACATTGCACACATATACCATAACAAAACGAAGAATCATACGATAGGAGAACAGCGAAACGAACGACTGCAACAATGACCAAGCAGAATAGCAACACCGATACAGCATCGTAACAGCAATAAGATCCATAGCAACCTTCACAGAGTCGGAAACCATCCTGTATCAATTAAAGTCTGCAGCTTTAAAAAGGCAAACCCATTTCCAGGGGGTCAACACTTCTCCGATTAGAAAAAGCTCCCTTCGTGTATCATCCCATATCCTTATCAGCATCTTTTAATGCGGCGTTTCCAAATCACCGGCAGCAACAAGAGTGGTGAATCAAGTAGACAAGCCTAAGAGCTTACTTCAAAACAAATCTCCCCTGCATGAGACTCAACTCCAATACTTCGATTTATAAGGACAGTGAAAAGGTTATAACGGGGTCAAGGCTAGAGGGAGAAAAACGAGAGAGCGGTTAAAGGAATGTAGGAACCGTCTATGATGGTTGCAGTTAATATCATTTCATGTTTTCATGTTTTCAAGGGGAAAAACACAGCTGGTGGAACCAAGACCAATGACAAGAATAAATCAGAATATCCATGAGGCGACACTCTTTCCGTGAGCCAGAACATGATGCTTCCGGAAACAACCCCAGCATTTCAAGTCCAAGCACCAGGTAATATTTTCTATTTCCTTCTCTTCTTTTTTTTTTCAATTTTTTTTTTTTTTTCAAAATTCTCTCTTTGTACTTCTTTTTTCCTATTTATTTTTTCCAAAATGCTATACTTCTGTATAGTATTCTTTACCAGGATGCAAGCCCATGGCCATATACAAACACACGCCCTCAAATCAGCAACAGTTCTTTTCATACTCAATCTCAGTTGCCAGCCATCATAAACAGTTCCTAGCTTTTCCCAATGGACAGTGCGCTAGTCTGGCTAGGATAGGGAGAACGTTATTGGTTTATGGGCAAGAGAGCTCTAAGTATATATCAACAAAGTCAGTTGGAGTTAATCCTGAGGGAGGGGGAGATCACAGTAGCAATGAAAGAGGCCTGATTCGATGAAGGGGAGGAAGCAGTAACATGGAAAGAATATGGCCAAGCAGGGTGTACCGGATGTCCTTATTCAATCAATGTATTGTAGTGAGTATATGCAAGCTCAATGTGTGTTATGAAGCAAATTCTAGGATGTGCACATGATCACCACAGTTCAATCGTTGAAAGCTGGATAGTACCTTAAATCGCTGACCTCGCCGGATAATTGTCGGACAGCTCAAAATGTTCATCACACAAAACCTGAAGCCTGTAGCAATAACCAGTCCAATCCGCTGGTCCCATGTTGTGATTAGATTCTGTAATATATCAGTGGCACACGATCAACTCGTCCAACAAGTGTCCCGCCCAATTTGCACCATTCATCAGTAGAAGGAACAAGCATCAGTATTCAGCACCCAGGTGCAGCCAGCAACCCCAACCGCAATTTGCCATCTCCAACCTGCACAATCAAACAAAAGATAACAGAATGTTTGCAATTGAATTCCTTTCCTTCATCAATCATATTTTTTTTTTTTTTTTTAAAAGGATGGAACTGCTAATATCATCATAATACATCCCCAACCAAGGCCAAGTGTTTCGGCCATTGCATCAGACATATTACATCCGGCATCAGACGAGGACAGCCTACCACAAACCAGGAGGGCAACCACTATGTATTAAACTCCACTGATTTAAGCACAACATCCTCTTGATGATAAATAATACCCGCCTGTTTCCAATGCTCAGTATTCGACTTTTCTAAATACGCCACTCTTGAGTACTTGACCTGTACCATGCGGCCACCGGCACCCCCACTTAAAACCACATCTCAACTGTCCCATTCTCAGAAGCCCCTTGTTTTGCCCAAAAGTCTGCAAGGGAGTTACATTCGCGCCATATATGCACAACCTTGACGGCCCCCGCACACCTGAGGACGGATACAATAGGTCCGACGAGCTCGTTATATTGCCACGGAATATTCCTTGGGTCCCCCAACCAGCTCACCACAGTTTGGGAATCGCACTCAAACATAATTCTTTGCAATGGGAATCCTTGGTCCCGAATAAGAGCCTGACAAACACGACTTATGGCTGTTATCTCTGCTGTCGCTGAATCTGCATAACCAATGAAGTCCGAAAGGAGGAAAATCATGTTGCCCTCCTCATCCCGAATAACCCCTCCAATTCCGGCCGGTCCTGGGTTCCCAAACGATGAGCCATCCGTATTAATCTTCCACCAACCTTTGTCCGGGCGAATCCAAGTTAAACCCCTTCTTGGAGCTTTAGTCCCTTTGCAACAGAAATACCCCAGCCCATCTAAGAAAAATCCTTCCGAGGAATAAGAATTAACATCAGACCCCTGCCCTGCCGCCCTACACCATAGTCTCACCCTCCATTTCGCCTCTTCTATTGCATCCGAGATTACCATTTGTTTTCCACAAAATACGGCCTCATTCCGATACTTCCAAATGGTCCAGATGAAAGCCAGTCCTGTCGCCAGCCACACTTCCTTCCTTCCTTGTTTCAGATCGCAATTAGTCCACCATAACAGTAGATTTACTACATTGCCTGGCAAAACCCATTTAATATTAAACCATGCCACAGCATGGTACCACAATGAACCCACCACTTTGCATCGACAAAAGAGATGATTTATAGACTCCGCCTCTTCCTGACACAGCTCGCATTGTACATTTCCATTTTGAAGACATCCCCTCTTGAAAAGCTCCTCTCTTACTGGGATTGCATAATGGAACACTTTCCAGGCTAATAATTTTGCTTTCATCGGGATCTTTATTTTCCAAAACGCTCTCCAAAACCCCTGCACTTCGTTCTCCCTGTTCCCTGAATCAGACCTTAGGAACGAGCTTGTTGAGTAATTTCCACTCCTCTCTTTACACCATATTACCCGGTCCGCAATAAACCTGTTCAATCTTGGCTTATTAATTACTAGTAAAAACTCATCCCACACCTCGTTTTCCCAATGGAACAGTGGCCTTCTTAGTTCAATATTCCATCCCCACTGAAGACCGGACCATACGCCAAAGTCTGCCACCATGCCCTTTTTATTTATAGCTAGAGTAAAAATTCTTGGAAAAATACATTTCAGTGGTCTCCCAGCTTCAACCCAAGAATCATGCCAAAATCGGGTAGACGTGCCATTGCCAACAAGTATTCTAAAACCATCTTGCTGGCCTTCCCTGATCTTGTTCACCCAACTGGAACAGATTTTACTCCATAATGACTTTCCTGCCACAGCACTTGGTACCAACGGGCCAGCTCCCCCATAATATTTTTCATCAATGACTCTCTTCCATAACGCATTCTCCTTACCAAATCTCCATTTCCACTTGAGTAATAAAGCTTCATTGAATTTCTGTGTGTTCCATACGCTCAAACCACCTGCCTCCATATGTTGGCAAATATTTTCCCAACAAATAGTATGCAATTTCCTGACTCCATCGAACTCATTCCAGAAGAAGCACCTCTTCAATCTTTCTAACCTGTCCGCCACTCCCCTTGGAACCTTGAATATTGAGAGAAAATACACCGGAAGAGAGGACATGACAGATTTAATTAAACATAATCTCCCCGCCTGGGAGAGAATTCTCCCTTTCCACCCGGCCAATCTTTTTTCCATTTTATCCAAAATAGGCTGCCATAGACTAATTCCGTTAATACGCCCTCCAATAGGTATGCCCAAATATTTCAAAGGCCATGATCCGACACCACAATTGAGGATGGCTGCGGCATCATGTACTAGATCCGGATGACAATTAATTCCAAATATGCTACTCTTATTAAAATTGATGTGCAGCCCTGTCGCCAATGTAAGGCATATTAAAATCCTTTTAATCCAGATCACCTGCTCCACAGTGCCTTCACAAAAAATGATGGTATCATCCGCATATTGGAGATGTGAGATAATCGGTCCGCCCTTGCTAGATTCCAGACCCTTCACTAATCCCAGTTCTGCCGCTTTTGTCATGAGATTATTCAATACTTCGGCCACCAGAACGAACAAAAATGGGGATAAGGGGTCTCCTTGTCTTAAGCCCTTTTGTAAGTTAAAGAATTTCGTTGGAGATCCGTTCACTAAGACCGCAGCTGAAGCCGAAGAGACGCACTCCCTCATCCACCTAATCCACTTAGACCCGAATCCCATCCCTTCCAGCACGTTAAAAAGTGTATCCCACGAAACATTATCGTAGGCTTTTGCAAAATCCAACTTAATGACAAAACCACTTTGTCTTGATGAATGACTCGCCTGAACCACTTCAGCCGCAATTAGAACACCGTCGAGAATCTGTCTCCCTTTTACAAACGCCATCTGGGCAGACCCGACCAGACCATAACCCAAACATAGAAATGACCCATCTCCACTACATCAAAAGAACAACAATCAGTATCCCAAGCCACCAAAATGCCACCAGCATTTCCATCGGCTGCCTGAAAACAAAAATTGCACCCCTTTGAGCCCCATAACCTCCACACCAATCTCTCCTGGATTACCCCCATTTTGGTCTCTTGGAAGCTTAAGATACTCGGATTCAATTTTTTGCACATTCTCATTACAGCCCTCCTACGCACCCCCCCATTTAACCCCCTTAAGTTGCATGTGATAAACCGCATTATGAGATTGGTTATCACCTAGACACTCCACCCTTACACCACCCTACCTGTCCAATTCCGCCAACACCCTACTAATCGCCGCATCCTTGCCTATCTTACAGCCCAACCCCAGGTCCTTTGCAAGTCCTAGAATCATCTCAGCTTCGGACACATCAACCAATTTTATCCCCTTCTTTGTACGCATGGTCGTGAATTGTAATCTGGCGAACTCATCATCCTTCTGACTTCCAGTATTGCATCCTACCCCAAACCCAGCCTTTCCTCGCGTGACCGCCTTATTCCCCTTCTTACACCCTCTCCGCCTAATACCCTTCCTCCCAGTTAGGACCTTCGCCAAAGCGTCTTCAACAGCCTTCAATTCAGGAATTATCCAAGATTGAATCCCCCCGCCTGCACCTACGGGGTCCAGATGTGTCTCCTCCTCTTCCGGCTCAAGCTCAGCGATAGGCTCTAGAGATAGATCAGCTATCGAAGGCCTGCCCTCCTCTCCGGCCGCCCCAGCCACAATCCCACAACGCGGCCGCTCCGAATCCAAGGCGGAATCGCTTGGTAGGACACCCTCCATCGACGACTTCGACCTTTCCTCCACTATCACTAAATCTTCGGCGCTATGAGAATTATCAGTTGGAACACCGCTAGAATCTCCAACCCCTTCCTCTGGTCTCATTGGGCTTTTGGGATACAAATTAGAATCTTCCTCCAGAGATCTGTCACTAGGCCCATTTAGTGGTCCATTATTTGCTGGCCCAAACTCGAAATCAAGTGCATCCAATCCCTTTGTTTCCACTTCATTTAAAATATGAGGCCCGTCGACCAAAAATTCATTCCTGTCCTTGTAACCGCCCGATCCTCCAGAGTTTGCACTTCCCCCATTATTTTGGGGGACACCACTGCATGCTACATTTACTGCATCATTAGGGGCCGCCACCTTAATTGCATGACTCGTTCCCCCAGGCACTGTCTCCCGTGATCTTTCCACTTCTCCAGGTTCCGAGATCCTGGACTTACCGTCTCCCGAACCCACCGACGGGATCCCCCGAATACCAACTCCGGTACCTCCCTCCACCCTCTCCGCCCTAGGTGAAGTCCATGCATCATCCGCCACCACTACTGCCTCACTGAAGTTAGCAAAGATACGAGTCTGCGATAACCGCCCATCAACCTGAATCGTCACAACCCCTGGTATCACAGCATCTTTGTTCAATGCAACCAGTAGTTTGGCTCGATCGAGCCTCTTTTTTCCTTTTGTTTCCCCATCTACGTTGACTACCTTACCCCACCCCTTCACTAAGTTGTTGAAATTTTCGACACTCCATACAGTAAAGGGGAGATCTATAATGTATATCCAGACGAGCTGTCTTCGAATGATCTCCCCTTCATCCCATCTCCTCTTCCATTCAATGTACTCATGATCGCTATTATCTTTCAAGAACTTGTCTCTCATCTCTGCCCGATTGAACACCGCCAGAATTACATGTCCTCCACCATAGATAATGTCTTCACAATCTGGATATGAATTAAACAAACCCTCTTGGAACGCTATAAGTGTCTCGAGCTTCCTCAGTTTGACTACCGCAGAGCGCCTAAGCCGCTCGATGTCCTCTTGCACCTCCTGGAGAATGACCGCCCCAGACTGTCTCTCCTTCCTCCAAGGAATAGACCAATCCACGCCCCCCCTTGTTACCTCCGCGTAAGAACGCTCGTCCCTCCATGCACCATTGCTCTTACCAACCCTAATCCCAGCCCTGCCTGATGTAGCCGATTCCTTGTGGCTTTCCAACGTATTACTTCTCTTTCTCACCCATTTTGAAACCTCTCCACGATTTCTGCTAGGGACCGCCCAGTTGGCCCTTAACTTATTTCCCTTCCATGTTCGGCCGTTCAGCTGATTAATGACCTTCTCCGCTTCGTCCCTCCGTCCGAACCTCAGGAATCCAAATTTGAACCCTTCTTCCGGCCATGTTCTGTTAGGAAAATACCAGTCTCGAACGCTTGCAATTTTATCCACCTCTAAGAAGATCTCCCTACACTCCGCCCCCACTGGAATATTCCCAACAAAAACCCCCACAAGGTTCCTTCGGTTGACACGGCTATCTTTTTCATGCTCATTCGATCGAGTGTCCCCACGCTTGGATTTACCAGCATCTCCCCCTTCCTTACTTTGGGATCCCTCAGCGCCGCCACTGCCAACCTTCTTTCTCCGCCAGAAACCGCCTCCCTGCCAGCCTGCTCTCTCCGCCATTTGTGTCTGCCACGGCACTTGGCTTATTTGGAAGCACAGATGTAAAGAACTCTATGCCCAGGACAGTCCTAATTGGGATTCATTACACCACATCATTCTTCGAAGAAGTAACCAGTATATTGAAGGCCTTGCTGATTCTAAGGCTACAGGTAGAAGGATTTGGAAGATTAATCACGTTAGATGGTGTAAACCGCCAGTGGGTTGGTTCAAATTGAATTGTGATGGTAGTTCGACTCCTACTTACAGCACAACTGGAGGCGTTATCCGCGACTCGGAAGGTCATTGGATTGGTGGCGTCCGCATGAAGAAGGGGTCGATGGATCCTCTTCTGGCCGAGGCTTGGGTTATCTTAATTGGCCTTCAGGAGGCATGGGATTTGGGAATCACTAAACTCGAAGTGGAGAGTGACAACCGTCAAGCAATCGACCTGATTAACTCCAATTCAGACACCTTTGGAAGTTATTCTGGCCCCTTCCACAAAATACAGCATTTGAAAGATTGGAATTGGAGTCTCAGATTCTCTTACATTCCCAGGGAACTCAATGTAGTCTGTGATATGTTACTTAGAGATAATAATTTTCCTTTTGGTACCGAGCACTTTACCCGTCCTCCTGATTATGTTCGGGTTGCTCTAGACTTTGATTCTGTGGGTTTGTATCACTTGCATCAAGTTTTTGAATGATATGGCTTTGGCCCCCCTTTTCTACCGAAAAAAAATATTTGAATATTCTTACCCATATCCTCTATGGTAATTTTACAACTTAAAAGCACACAACCGAACACTTAGAAATTGATTATCAGATTATTGCGCTTTGGACTCACATAAGTCATCCAAACACTTAATTTTTTACCGCACGTTTTGTTACAACAATTATCTGGTTATCCGTATGCTAAATGCTGCGACACTTTTTAAAATGCACATCCAAATACCTTCTAATATACAACGCTTCTATGTGTCTATTTTAATAACTTAAATAAGAATATACAGTGACTTAATTTTAACATTGATTTCAATATTTAAACATCATTATTTGTAACGTCCAAAAAATTTTCAACCAATTTTTTTGACGTCACGGCCATGTTATCTCACCTAAACTGTTGGCCAATCAATTTAAGTTCGACAATACGAAGCCTGGTAAACAGAAGATCCAACAGAAGCATAATATCAAAGTAAGTAACAGAAACAAAGTCCACATCATAATCACAGCAATCCGACTACAAGCCTCATAAGAGTACATTATCACAGTGTTTCTCATAAGTCATAACCTGCCTCAAGATCAATTACCAACAGAACTAATGGATAAACGGTTCAAAGACCAAATTCAACATCAGAGAAGTATTTAGAAACATCAACAAGTCACAAATAGATAACATAGTCTCTCCGACAGTAACTAAGACACATATGATGCAATCCTACTAGATCACTCAGCCCCAAACCCACCACCATGATCATGTTCTGTGTCCTCCTCGAGAGTATCTATAAGAAAGACAAAACGCAAGGTATCAGTACATAAGTACTGAGCAAGAGTAGGAACAGCTGGGGAAGGAGAACAAGATTAGTACAATAATTAAAAATTTATATAGTTGCATAGTTACATAGTAAAAACATCACACCATTCCATACCGGTGCTTCAACCACGTCATACACCGAAAAACTATAATAAGATGAATGATGAATGAAATGCAATGACCTAAGTGTCTGTCTATCCTAATGCAACACATAAGATGTCTAGCGTGCATCCTAGTACCATGACTGGCATTCTTTCCCATTAAGGATCCACTTCTTCTTAATGGTCGAAAGAGATGCCTACAATGCCCCCGCCGCGAGCACTACATGCATAGAGTGTTAAGTAGACTTACGGAGTGGCATCCCCAAGGATCAAACCAGATCTAGCGGGTACTGGCCCAGAGCATCTCGCTCTCGAAAGCCGACATGCCCAGAACAAAGTTCTCGGAATCATAATAATAACATACCCAAGATAATCAAATATTCAAGTACGCCCAGTTATCAACTCAACAGCATAGACCTGAACTTTGTATCCTGAAAGCATAAGTCACATAAATCACATAATCATATTTCACATGCCCAATCTCAAGACTCGAAAGCATAATAAGATAATCCCCAAGTCCAACAACTAAGATTTAGTTCCCAGGTTAGCCAAACCCCACATATTGGCCGCAACTCCGTTACAAGAGTTAGGTTCAAGCTCAATTAAATCACTCTACTTTCTAAGGCATGGTAGATTCCACAAATCCAATACCAATCGTCATAAATCGAGTACCAACAAAGCTTAGACAAGCTATAAATATTTTCCAATGCATAGGAACGAGTAATAGGCGATAAAACATGAAAAAGGAGCGAAAAACAGAATAAGACAACAAATCGGGCGCGCAGGTGGTACCCTGAGGCGCCACACTGGCGCCCAAACTGCTCTGGAGGTGCCACCCTTCGGGAGGCGCCGCCAAGGCACTCTGAACGCCAGTTGGGCAGCAACACTGTCCAGCGTTTCCTGCTGCCAACCCCCTCTTCTTCCCCACCATGAGCTAATTCCTTCTCTTGCCTTTGTTTATGGAGGATCCTCAAGACTCCTACTTCAATTTCTAAGCTCCAAACCACTCAACAACATGCACAAACTTAAGAGCTGAAATCTCCCAAAATAATCAACCAAAATGAGTCTCAAAACTGACCTCAAGCTCCTCAACACTAATCTGAACTCCAATCAAAGATTCAACACCAAACTCCAAGCCAATCTACAAAATGCAACCAAAACACCCAAATCCCGTCACCAACATTACTCCCACCAAAAACCACTTCTAACTTCACAAAATCAAGGTATGGGTAGTGAAAATAACTTACCTTAAGTTATCTATATGATTCCCCAATTGATTTTGCACCAAAAACCTCAAATTTTCAAGAGCTTGAAGAACCCTAATCCTCCCGTTGGAGAGTGACGGGAATGAGAGCAAGTTTGGGGTGAAATGGGTTCCCCAACCCAAATTCATATTTCTTAAACTCATCAATTGGTTCCGGTTCATTGGTCGCGGATCGGGTCGGAGAGTGAATTGGTGGGCTGGTTCTCTCGTTTGAGTCATTTCTACTATATTGCACTCACTCGAGCACTTGAGCTCTTATTAACTTGTGGGTTTGAACCCACTTATTCACCCACTTCATTCCAAATCATACATACAAAATAATCCACAACATTTATCTTACTCAATTAACCATAATTGATTAAATTAATTATGTGTTAATTATTCGGGGTGTTACATTATTGATGTGGGAAAGGACTTGGCCAAGTGGTCATGTCCTATGACTTCTAACTTTATGGTTGGGGGCTCAATTTCCACCTGTCCCCCTATTCCTCCCCTCTATCCCCCTATGTAATTTCTGCGACTTGGACTCTAATACACCTTTGCCGATACAGGAGTGTCAATGTTTACCAAAAAAATATCATTATTGATGTACTAAAATTAAATTATTCATGCACCTGATATCTCACATTTTAAAATTCAGACGCACTGATAGATGTTGGGTTGCTATCAATATCATATGATTTGTGGATTTGTTAATTAGAAAGGAAAAAATGGAAAAATGGGGGAGAATCAAAGAACAATAATGATTTGTGGAGGTTGATTAAAAAAAGATAAAAATGGGAAAATAGGGAGAATCAAGGACAATAATACAGTGGTAAATGAAAATATTTACCTAACAAAGTGTCTGATGCATTAATGTTGTTCGTGATGTGTTTTCATTTGCACAAAAAGCACATGTCAAGCAAACATACAAGAAATATCCTCAAAGAGGAATTCTCAATTCTCTACCTATTTATTTACCTTTTTCCTTTCCTGACTTTTGGTCCAATTTCTATACCAAATTTCATCATCTCTAATTTCTAGGGTACTTCAATATTTTCAGTAATGGGTAAGTCCGCATCCTCCAAAATATTACATTTTTTTATATATATTAACTATCAATATATTATATATACCTGTATAAAAAGTTAATCATTCAAAATATATAATTATCAACAATCCGGTTATGGTACAACTACTATAAAAGTATGTAGGTGCAAACATCACAAAAAATATATATCTCGCATAACTCAAAACACATTTCTCATCACATATTCTTTCATCACACAAATATCTCTCTCATCGCACAAAACATACCATTTCATTCATCATACGACAGAACTCTCACATCATATACATGGTGACTGTATGTGCATGCACCTGCACACAATCCTCCTCCAATTATCAATATTTAGGCCAACCCTATTTTAGTTTTAGGTGACAAATTTATTCTAAATGTCCATCATGAGAATTGATTTTTTTTTTTTTTGGTCCAAATGACTACTTATATGAATAACAATCTGTCCAGTGCACTATATTAAAAATTATTTGGTTATCAATTTCGATGGCTAAACTATTAATAGCTAAAGAATTTGGTAGAGTTTAGTTATCAATTTTTGGCCACTACAGGATCAATGAGATATTCCATTAATTATTTGTGGATAAAAAGTCATAATACAATCCAAAAGCCTATATTGATAATTTATAGTACTATCTTAATTCTACCAACCTATACATACATATATACATACTATTATAATTAATATTACAACGGACCATGATTTATTATTTCTAATTTCAGACCACAAAAAATAGGCATTTGGCAGATTTTTTTTTAAAAAATATACGTGTAATGTGTCTATTTTAATAATTAATTTTTAAATAACTTATAATAAACACATGTATTAATAACTTATTTTAATATTGATCTTTGTTTTTTTTTTCTTTTCCGAATAGCTTGTATAGGCTAGGAAATGGGTGGTGGGAGCCCATGCCACACAAATTACAAAGGGAATAAAAGGGAGGGATAAGGGGACGGTGGAGAATCGAACCTCCAACAGTCCGTTAGAAATTAATGACTTAACCACTTCGGCCTAAGTACTCATCCCGTATTGATCTCCTTATTTAAAGCATCGTTATGGTATAAATGTACTATAAAATTAAATTATTACGCACCCCATCTCTCACTTTTTAAAATTCATATATATGTATACTCCATACTTGAATATTTGTTCCAACACTCATTACAATTTCGCTATAGGGATTACTTTTTTAATAATAGCCGAAATAAACCGCAAAGGGTTGAGAACGGCACAAACTCAATAAAATATAGAAGCCCCAAAATCCGCATTATTGTTAAAATTTCCCTAATGTGTTCGTTCCTGCAAAAGGTTCGAAAAGGTTGATTTTCTAAGACGACAATTATTTGACAATTTAGGAGAGATCCAAAACAAGCTTAGTGCACTTGAATTGTTCTTAAATCATTGGCTTACTGCACGGAATTAAAATTTACTTGAAAGAAATTGTGCTTCATAAAATAAATATTAACTGCATCAATATATGGTGAAGAATAAGGCACTTTTTCACATATAATAATAAGCTAAGTAAAGGCTTATAGTGAACAATATAACAATTGCAATAAGGTGTCATGTTTATGAGTCATGAGTATGGGTATTTGCTACTTGGTATTGTTTCACCGTAGAAATTGTTGGAGGATTAAACCCCTTCTTCGATTGAAAAATGGTGATGAGATTACAGAATGCAGAATGAAATTACAATAAACTAATCAAAGCTGTAAAGAAATTGCAGGAAAGCTGTAAATAAATGAATTACAGAAAAGAAAGGAAACGAAATGCAGAAAACTTAAGAAAAATAAAATACGGTTCCTTTGGAGGAGAGTTGAGATGGAGGGTCCCTTGCAGTGGAGCCGTCTCCAACTATTTGTAGGCCGTCTCCCACATTCGTCTTATGCCCATGACACCACGATCTTGTAACCCTCATTGACTGCAGTCTTCAAACCGCTCTATTGACTGTCTATCTCTTCTGTTTACTCGATAACTATCCTATAATAAAATGGACCGGGCCGATAAATAGGTAGACTCCATTGGGCCATTGCGAAATCGGCCTTAATTTGTAGGCTCAAATATATTTTGGTAACAACAGATGCCCCTCTTGCGCTTTCGGTCGATGAAACTGAGACTGAAAATGCGCACTTATAACAATTGGAATATTTATTTTATGTGATTTCAACAGTCCTAGCAATTTCCTTGTTTCTTAGCTTGCCGCCACTTCTATCTTGTCTGACCGCCAGGGAACTCGCTCGGGTACTGCCGCTGCCTGCCTGATTGCGGAGCTGTCTGGCCGCCGTGCTCAAGCTTTCGGCCTCCACTCGACCTCACCAAGGCTGCCACTCGCTTGTGCCCAGGCTGCCATCCGCCTTGCTCAGGCTGTCATCCGCCTTGCTCAGGCTTCTACGCCTTGTTCAGGCTGTTATCCGCCTAGCTAAGGCTGTTTGCGCTGGCTGCCAACTGAGAGGCTTCAGGCCGCCATCCCTTGTGCCCGAGCCGCCATTGCCGTGTTATGGCGTCACAAGTTCGTATCTTGCTTATTCTTTCACACTCAGCGCTACTTCGCAGCCTCAGCCTCAGTCTCAGCCTCAGCCTCAGTCTCAACCTCAGCCTCAGCAGCCTCAGCCTCAGCCTCAGTCTCAGCCTCCGCCTAAGCATCCTCAGCCTCAGCCTCAGCAGCCATCAGCCTCAGCCTCAGTCTCTGTCTCAGCCTCAGCAGCCTCAGCCTCAGCCTCAGTCTCAGTCTCAGCCTCAGTATCAGCAGCCTCAGCCTCAGCATCAGCAGCCTCAACATCCTCAGCCTCAGCCTCAGCAACCATCAGCCTCCGCATCAGCAGCCTCAGCCTCAGCATCGAACAAGCATCGACCCCCGTTGCGAGACTCAAACGTTACACTGGGCACGCCAGCTGCCATAATACAAGCCTCAGACGCCACAGAAGACCTTTCAGCCGCCACCCGGGCTCCTTTCAGCCACCATCAGGACCTTCCAGCCGCCACCAGGAGCTTCCCAGGTCGCCATCAAACAGTTCTGGACACCATCTGCTACGTTGTCTCTTCAATCCCCATGGACCAGCTTTCAGCCACCACAGACAGGGTCCCAGCCGCCACTTCTCAGTCTTCAACCGCCACTCAGCCTGACATCATGCAGCCTGATCAGCCAATCATGCGGCCTGCTCAGCAGATCATGCAACCTGCTCAGCGTACGATGCAGCCTGCTCAGTTGATCATGCGGCCTGCTCAGCGAACCATGCAGCCTGCTCAATTGATCATGCGGCCTGCTCAGCCAGTCATGCGGCCTGCTCAGCCGATCATGCGGCCTGCTCAGCCGATCATGTGGCCTGCTCAACCACCATCATACAGCCGCCACCTTGACAGCTCGCTGCCAACTCTCAGCTGTCAGCCGCCACTCAGCCTGTCCCGACAGCCACTCACTGGTCTGGCTTTGCTGCCTCTTGAAGGTCTTAGAAGCCATGGAGGGCTCTTGGATACCCTAAAGGCCATGACATCGCCATGGCGGTCTCTTGAAGGCCTTAGAGGCCATGACGACCTTAAGAAGGCCTTGGAGGCCATGATGGCCTCTTGGAAGCCAATGGCCTCTTGAAGGCCTTGGAGGCCATGGCGGCCTCTTAGAGTCTGTCGAGGGTTTCTAGCCTGGGTTGTTTCTACCCAGGATCATTGCATAAGCCACCCCCATTAGTTCGTTTTCCTCTTTAACAAACTTCATTTCTTTGAGATTAGTTCCTTGTAGAGGCTGACGCTTCTCTTCATGTTCTTCCAGGAATTTTTCCAGTCGGGCCGCTCTCTCGGCCAGCTGGGCAAGATCAGTTGTATCCTGCACAATTAAATGTTCCTTTAGTTTAGGTAACATATTAGCCACTGCAACATTGGCTATTTCCCTATCCGGGACTGCCATCATGCATCGGCCCTTAAGCCGCTGTAACCTGTTAATGAAAGTATTTGCCGTCTCATCGGCAAATTGTTTTGCATTAGTTAAGTATGCGAGGCTCACCTGTGACAGTGGTTTGTAAAACCTGACATGGAAAGCTCGCTCCAAATCGGCCCAATTTTGGATTGAATTAGGCCGCAGGGATGCATACCACGTGAATGCAGGCCCGGTGAGGGATGAGCTGAAGAGTCTCAGCTTCAACCAGTCATTAGCCGCCACTTCCCCGCACTGTATAGTGAACCTGCCCACATGCTCCACAGTAGACTTGCCCTCATCCCCCGAGAATGTGGAGAAGTCAGACATTTTGAACCCTCGTGGGTATGGCTGCATCGTGTCTACCCAATCAGGGTAAGGCTTTCTGTATGTAGGCCGCTCTATCAGCCTTAGTTGAATCCCAAAGTGTTGCTGCATCATGTCTGCAAGCAACTCGGGTGACACTGCCGGTGCCTGTGTAGGAGGCATGGCGGCTCGAGGTGTAGCAGGAGCAATGGCGGCTGTTGTGGCAGGTGTCGCAGCCACTCCGCATGACTGTGGCGTCTGCCCCCTGGCTGTGGCGTCTGTCCCTAGGGTTGTGGGGCTTGCGCCCCTGGCTGTGGCATCTGCCCCCAAGGTTGTGGCGCCTGCCCCCTGGCTGTGGCGTCTACTCCCAGGGTTGTGACGCCTGCACCCCTGGCTGTGGCGTATGCCCCCAGGATTGTGACGCCGGTGCTGGTGAGTATTTAGTCATGTAGGGCGTAGTTGGAACATTTGGCACATGAGGTGCCGCTTGTCGTGGCGGCATACCAATGCCACCGACACTGTATAGCCTGGAGAAGCACTGCAGGCCATTAAACAGCCCGGTGCCGCATAAATCGGCGCTGAAGGTGCCGCATATCCAAAACTCGGCATCATGGGTGCCGCTGGGGTGAAGGCATAAGCAGCCTGATATGGGTTTGGAAACGGACTAGCCAGGCCTCCAGCCTCAAGGAGTGGCGGCTGGCTAGGTGTTGTTCTCCAAGTCCGCTGTTGGCCGCCTGACGGCCCTGGACACGGGATGCGAAGCGGCGTGTTAGTGTCGTTTGAGGGAGCGGTTGCAGAAGTGGTTAATTCTTGTTGAGTACGCAAGGAACTGCATACTCTATCAATCTGATCGGCCATAGCCGACCGCAATACCTCCATTAAGTGGCTCGTGAGTACAGGCATGAACTCGACCATCGATTCTGTCATCGATAGCCGCATTTGCTCGGACAGTGTAAGGGTTTGCATTATCCGCTGTTGCGGTTGGGAACTACTTCATACTGCTTCATCGGTAGGCGTTCTAACTGACATCTTTTCTTGTAGAGACATCTCTTCGAACTTCGGTGCCAGATCGCTCACCAATCGTCCAGATCTCAGACGCATATACTTGACAGCGGATATGGTTTCCTATTCGGTCCCACTGGGCGTGCCAATTTGTTTCACCGTAGAAATTGTTGGAGGATTAAACCCCTTCTTCGATTGAACAATGGTGATGAGATTACAGAATGCAGAATGAAATTACAATAAACTAATCAAAGCTGTATGGAAATTGCAGGAAAGCTGTAAATAAATGAATTACAGAAATGCAGAAAACTTAAGAAAAATAAAATACGGTTCCTTTGGAGGAGAGTTGAGATGGAGGGTCCCTTGCAGTGGAGCTGTCTCCAAGTATTTGTAGGTCGTCTCCCACATTCGTCTTATGCCCATGACACCACGATCTTGTAATCCTCATTGACTGCAGTCTTCAAACCGCTCTATTGACTGTCTATCTCTTCTGTCTACTCGATAACTATCCTATAATAAAATGGACCGGGCCGATTGAAACTTTTGACAAATTTCATTAACACGAGTATTTTTCAATAAAATATATCGGGCTTGGATTTATTAAATGAAGGAGTTATGATTTATGGAATGGGTTTAGGGATATATTAAGAGTATCATTCTTTATTACTCAGGTGGGGTGCTTTAATTTCAAATGGCACTGCAGTCCTCTCATGTCATGAAACTTTTGACAAGTCTCATGGTACAACCGGGATAGATTGACCTTCAGCCTGTCACACTGAGGGTCCCCGGCATATGTGCCATGATACTTATCATGATTTCATGTCATGAGATTACCTACCATGAAACTTTCGGCAGACTCCCACTACATGAGTATTTTCTGAAAAGTCACATTTTTATTTACTCGTGTTAAGAAACTGTGCCCCCGAAAGCGCACGGAGTCAAAAATTGCAGTATTTATAGTAAGTACCGGATCGTTCACTGGAGGATGTGCGATGGAAGCAGGGCCCACGCCGTTTACTAAGATTTTCCACTCGGTTACTCGATTCAAGTTTGTGATTTGACTACCAACTACTTGACAGAATTTAAACTAAGTTATGAAAGCAATTAAAATAAAGCAGATAAAATTATTCTAGAAAGCGAATTAAATTTAATCTAAGAAAGCAATAAAATTATTCTAGGAAAGGGGTTAAAATTATCTAAGAAAGCAGATTTAAAATGAGACAGAAGGGACAGGAAGAAAATAATAAAGATTGGACAAGATTCAGATGAAACACAATTAAACTTCCATTTTAATACACAGATCTCAGTTTGGGATAATCCTTCAGATAGCTAACTCTCATGCTTCCTATACTATGTTCCCTTTAACAGACAGGTACTTACAGTAAGGATTTACATGCCTTAAGACAACAAAATCTAAGATACCACAGATAGATAACTGCCCCTGCGCAGAGGTATGTCATTTATCTGTGGTGGATAAGCAACACCTGACAAATCATTAGTTGAAGTGTCAAGTACTGCTGTAACACCCCGGATTTGATAACCCAGGCCGGGATGCCACCGCCACACCTCCCCAAGCAAGACGCGAACCATTTCGAGCTCACTTGAGAAGATGCTAAGGCTAAGTTGTATCAATAATTTAGAAAAATAATTTAAAACCATTCAAAACAGTGCCCGAAGGTTTAAATCAGAGTTAAGTCTAACATGCATAATTTAAAAACAGTGCGGAAGCTCAGTAAGGGCCAAACACGAGTTCAGAATTCGTAAAAGAATTTAAAAAAAAAATTAAGTGCGACAAGTCTTCGGAAATTCCCATCCCAAATGGTAAAATGCCATGCGCTAATCTTCCACATCTGAAAAAAAATAGAGACAACGTATCTTATCAGTACAACGGTACTGAGTAAGTTAATATATAGCACAACGAAGTTTAAAAATTCCAGAAGAGTATATTAAAGTGGGATTTTTAATTTAAAAGGAGGACGAGTAAAAATAATATACTTATTTAAAAAGACGAATAAATAAAATTAATTTAAAAACCTCTTACACATATTCCACGAACATTTTACCAATGTTAGTTATGATCGAGGACACCCCATTAACATATCCTAGGGACGAACCCACAGGACCAACCTTTGGGACTTTATACCCACAAGGACTCAAACATATCCTAGGGACGAACCCTTGGGATCAACCTCTGGGACTCATACCCACGAGGTAAGTGCATGCAGCGGACCCTATACAGACACACTCCGGAGCCCTAGATAACCCATACGGATACATCTAGGAGTATAGACTCATACATCACAATAATCAATGCCGTTTTGGCTACAAAAGAGGGGGCGACATAATTCACCACATTGGGCATCCCACTCGATCAAAACTTACAAAGTTTTAAAACCACATTTTATCACTTCATAATATTTCCACATTTCCAGAATCCATATTCTTCAAAAATGAGTAACACTCGACTCATAGTTCATCGAATAATCAAAATAGCATTTACCGATTAAAGGTAACACTGTGGCAGTTTTTGAAATCGCATTTAAAAATGCAACAAATTATTTTTAAAAATTCTGGAAAAATTACAGTGGCTAGAAAACATCAAGATAAGCATTTTTCATAGAAATAGCCATCTCAAAATTCGGACTCTAAGTAGGTCATTTTAATCGATTTCAGAAAGCTATTAAAATTCAATTTCTCTTGCTTCAGTAAATACGACCACAGTGAGTTCAAAAATTCATAACAATTTCATATGTGCTCCAAAAATCATGAAATTTTACAGGGATGTTCTAGACACATAATGGAACAAATTTCATGAAGACATCAAGCGCTAAAAACGATCATAGGCGAGAGTGATTCGAACAACAAAACTGACTACATTCATTCGTCAAAACTGTTCACACATATGCAGAAAATACCAGATCAAATTTGGGTGACCAAAACTTGTCCAAAAATTATAAAAATTTACAGAGAGCATCTTTAGGACATTAGGAACAAGTTTCATTTTGGAGAGATTTTCTAAAAATGATTGGATCATGGTCGAATTCTCAGAACAATAAAATTGGTCATAGGAAAACCCTATTTGGCAGATTTTGTAAGAAAGAGAGATGATCCAATATCTCGAGTTATACTCAACCAAAACTCCTAAAAATCGACGTGCACAATACTAACTTACTTGGGATGAGTTTAGGATCGAAATTTCTCTTGGTAGAACTCCCTCGATCGTCCGGATCGGCCTCAACAGTCCCCTCCTCCTACGATGGATCCTATATTCGAACGGTTGGAGAAATTCTTATCTTAGAGGCCTGTATTTCGAGTTTAGGACTAAGGAAAATGAATGAAATCCTCACTTACCCAAGTAATTATAGAGTGGAAGTGCCAACTTCGAAAGAAACCTCTGCAATTCCTATGAACAACTCTCAACTCTCACAAACACTCCAATGATCTCAGATTTTTCAAACAAATGAAATGGAGAGGGGTTGTGAGGTTAAATAGAAGTGGGAATCTGAAATGATTGGCATCCAATGATGGCATTAAGACCCTAGGTGAGTGGTGAGTGCTTGATGACTGATAACTCCCGAAGTTAAAGCTCTCATACCCCCACTACTCCACCTTGCTCAACCATGGTCCAACTAATGCCTCATCAAGCTTGTAAGTCACCTTAATCAAGGTTGTGGAGGGTTAACACACCCCAAAATCTATCCAAAATCATCCCCACACACCCTCCAACGTCTGGAAATCAATTTGGAGTCGTTAGGACTCGCCCACAACCGAATTCATGACATGAAACACATATGGCGTTATGAGTTCGCCATAACAGCAGGGTGGCGTGCTGGTGGCGCGCACCGCGCCGCCACCGCGCGGACACCAGCCTGCGAATTTTTTTTTTTTTTTTTTTTTTTTTTTTTACAATATTATGATTTTTAATCTCTTAAAAATCATAATATGAATTATCCGAGATTGTTGGGATAATTCGATACATCTATCCCGAGTCGCGACTGTCCGAAATATTTAGTTCCGCTCTCTCGGAATTAATTTGATTTCGATAAATAAATCAAATTCTAAAACTTCGGATTTTAAAACTTGATGTCGATTTCTCGGGTATTACAACTGCTATCATTCCCCCATGTCACGCCCAAAGATTCTAATCAAGCCCTGAACTATCCCTTAACTCTCAATCCTAGTAGCAGTTACACAACTTTCAATACAACCGAGTGACCTCTAACGAAAGCATTTAAAAGAAAGCGATAAAGAAAGCATTTAAAATCCTATCACTCGGAAGTTTTAAAAGCCTGACCCTGGTAGTAAAAGAAGGCCCCCAGTCAGGATGACCGGGTGTGGATCAAGAATCCCCTATTCTCAGTGAACCGCTCGCAGTGTTCACTTCCCGTCGGGTGGTTATGAGATACAAACTAATGAAACGAACTAATAAATTAGTTCGTTCCGGATGCACTCACTCAGGACTCAAAAATAGGCTTTGGCAGAAGAGGATAGCAGTTGAAAGAATACTCAACCCTACCTTAGAAAATAACCAAGGCCTGAATGTTGTTCCTCTAGTGTTATCTGTCACACCTTATCGGAATCCAAGTGGAATCTGACCCAGTGCAATATTTAATACAAGATTTCCAACAAACAGCAATTTTGGAAAATAATAAATCTGAAAATCATTCCCTATCAGGTACTAGACTCTCAATTAAAACACAGATCCTTTCAGTCTAGGTGAGACCTAATCGCTGACTCTGCTTCTAATTTCCCAAAATCAACCCCCAGTTGGATATGAATTAGTCATAACTGTCGAATTTATCCCTTACTCAGATCCGGATTTTATAAAGGAATTTTTGTTGGAAATTTATTATGAAACATCTGATTTAAATCAAGACTCCTGTGTCCAAGGGAAGGATCCCAAAATAATATCGACCACAATATCTACATAATAATATCATGCATAAATTTATAAAGAAGTGTAAAATTAAATAACCCAAAATATAAGGTGGGTTTAGACAGAAGTTGGAACACAAAGATGAAATAGCCGGAGGTGAGAAGAATTTTGGCTAAAGAGAATGCCAGAAATAACTGGGGTGATCTGGACTGCAAACATCTGCTATCCAGGTCCTGACTATTCCAGGTGGGATGATTTTTAGATAGCGGGATGGCCTCAAATGACAGTTGCCGCCGTCATCTCAGACTCCACTATCTGTGAAATTGGATAAAAACCCACATGTTCTATTACTGCGATAATTATTAGATAACATTGGCATATATCATCTAACATTACTACAGCTCCAGATTCGGGTTTGAAATGAAAATAAAGAAAAGAAAACTGTATCCGGATAGGGGTCAGCTGAGCAGCTATTATAATCCCGGATGGACGAACCGCCAAGGCTTCCACCGACCACTATTCGGACCATGCAAAATAACATCTAATAATTAATATACAGACCACGAGTTAGTTATCCGTGTGGGAATACCCGCCAACATTAATCTGATATATTCCTTATTAGCTGTTTCACACATTACGGGAAAAGACAAAATAAATAAAAGAAAAATATTTTTGGGTCATCTTGTATGAGAGACATTGGTTTCTCATGCAAGGTATGGAAATGAATCCATAATTACTCTTTATGGTCTAAATAATCTCTCATTCCATAATTAATTAATTAATTACAGTCCGGATTATATACTTAGATCATTAGAGTTTAATCTTTTGTGGAAGAATCTTTTAATGGAAAATTGAACAAAGTTCTTTATATCAAATTAATCATGGGTTGAGATCATTGGATTTCAACCTCAAAATATTAATACTTCCTCCGTTCCTAAATAAGTGCTACGGACCCACATTTCACGCAATCCAATACACGTTTTTTAATCCGTTATAACTCAAATTTCATACAAGTAAAAATTATGAAAATTTGATATTCTAAATCTATGCGATTAGACGAATCTAACAAGATCCCACTTGACTGTATTTTATCTTATATAATTATATTAAAAAGTCGAGTCAAAGCTACTTAATGAACAGTGACAAAAGTCAAAACGTGCCATTTAAAAAGGAACGGAGGAAGTATAAAGGTTCAATTAATTAATGGGGTGAGATGAAGAATAAAAATTTGGCAAAAAGGTGCCACTTTGTCGCGGAGTAGAGTTTGTGTCGCGGAGCATGGTTCCGCGACAAAGGTTTCGCGACAAAGGGGTGGGAAATAAGAGGAATGGAATTTTGAAACTTAGGGTTTGCTTTGTCGCTAAGCGAAAATTTTGTCGCGGAACATGGTTCCGCGACAAGGGGGCATAGCGACAAAAGGGTTGAAAATTGGACAAGGCATAATTCTTGTCGCGGAACACGAGGTTTTGTCACGGAACGTGGTTCCGCGACAAGATTGCTTCGCGACAAAGCCCTTCCAGAATAAAATCACAAGTATTTGGGTCCTTGGTCGCTAATCAGGATTTTGTCGCGGAACGTGGTTCCGCGCCAAGGGTTGTTTCGCGACCAAGGGTTTTAAAATAATGGTTAACAGATGTTCTTTGGCACCTTTGTCGCAAAAGCATCATTTTATCGCGGAACGTGGTTCCGCGACAAGAGTTGTTCCGCGACAAAGGTGTGTCCAGTACACATGTCAGAAAAGTAAAGTGGAACAGTGGCATGCATTATATGTGAGATCACCCATTTCAGATTCAAAAGCTAAACTAAGCTCAAAATAACAAAACAGAATAAGAATCTAGCTAGAACATACTTGAACATAAAAGAAATGAAACAAACTTAAATCTTAAGAAACCCTAATCTGAGCTTGATCACCCATAAGCGTGCAACATTATCCCAAGAAAGAGTCACCAAGCAGTGACATTAAAATGCAAAACAAGGATCAAATGACCCAAGGAAAAACGAAAGCAGTAAGATCCATGGGGTGTGAGACCCATTTCATGATTTTGGGACACAAATGGAGAATGTTTTCCCATATTATTAAACGGTGTTGTTCTTACCCATGATTTGGGTACCACAAACCCTTAAACAAAAGTTTAGAACAAGAAATAAGGTGTAAAACTGGCTATCTAACCAAAGTGCAATAAACTACATCTAACTAGTGCATGAATTAAATAATGCAAGAAAACCTAACTAAACTACCCTAAACTAAACTAAACTACTGAACTCCCCACTTGTCTTCAAGAAGGTGTATTTTCTCTAAAATTCTTCCAACCTCTAGCTCAAAGGAAACACCTCATATTTATAGAGGGGAAACCCTAAGCTCATGGGCCTTGATTTGAGCCCATTGTGTCTCAAGACATCACACACATCACAGCTTTGTCTCGGAGCACCAAGCTTGGTCGCGGAACACACTGCATGTGGCAAAGCTTCTCGACTGGGTCTTGTGTCTCTAAAAATGCATTTTTGTCGCGGAATGGACCTTTGTCGCGGAACAGGGCATCGCGACAAAGGTATCGCGACAGAGGGCTCTGGCTGGTCTTCTCCTTCATCTGAGCTTGCTTGGTCGCGGAGCGTTCCTTTGTCGCGGAACCATGCATCGCGACAAAGGAGCTTCCGCGACAAAGGTGTTCCTGGGCCTGCTGAATTGGGCCAGATGGGCCGAAAGTATTCTTTTTGTGGGCTTTTCTATCTTTTTCCCATCTTTTGTTTCCTTTTTTCTTTTCTTTTCTTTTTCTCGTGTTTTTGGATTTTTCTAACATAAATATGTAATAAAATTACATATTTATGCCTTTTTCACACCAGCTTATTATTTTTACAAATATGCATAAATCAGTCCAATTCGACTGCTTTCTTACTTAATGTAAGACCGGAATGCGATCAAATGCCCGTTTAAGACACGGAAATGGATTGAAAATAATGGTCATTTCTGGCCATTATCACCGATAAATAGGTAGACTCCATTGGGCCATTGCGAAATCGGCCTTAATTTGTAGGCTCAAATATATTTTGGTGACAACAGGTATCAATTGTGATGCAACGACCATGGGCATTGGAGCCATTCGATTCATTTTCTGAAAGTATTGGACTCTTGGAACATTTTTCCCCCTTTACACATAAATACCAACGGTTATACATCAATTTATTTTTCTAGCCCAAACATCATCTTTCAACCTTTTACCATATTTTTTCAAAATTGTTCCAATGCACTATTAATACTAATAACGCATATGTCCCAACATCATCTTTCACCATTTTACCGTCTTGTTAAATGCACTAACACATATTGGGTGATGATTTATTCCAATAATTGTTTGATGATAAAATTATAATATGATCCAGTTGCCTAGATTGATGATTTCTATTAGCTTAATTCTATCACCCTATATATAGTTACTAAAACAAACCATTATAACAATTTATTATTCATATCCCAGGCCACTAAAAAATTCAGGCATTCGGCATATTTTCTAATAATACAACCCTTCCATGTCTTTAATAACTTAAATTTCCACATCTAAATATCATTACTAATGTAGTAAAATTCGGGTTAGGTTACTAGGCTGAATTATTATTTTCAGCCGCTGCTGATTGTGATCAAATGCATCCATATGTGTGCTACTGGAATATGTAGGGTAAGTGTTTCCAAATGGATTAGCATAAACATTTAAGGCAATACAATATCCACTTTCTAATATTAAAATCATAATTTTAGGAGTGAAATCCACATGCCATAACTGCAGAAATCAATATTGCTCTACCGCCTTAAATTCAGAAAACGTGTCTGTGTGTATGTTATCTCCAAAAAGGGTAAACAGAAACCCTAATTAACACAACGGCGCCGACGGGATGTTGGACTTGAACGTGACACCAGTTCCGGACGATGATGCCCCAATGGTGGACCATGCTTTTGATGTGCTTGATGCTGCTCCAGAACGTGATACTGACTGCAACCATATGCAAGGCAACCATGGAGTTTGCCAAGAGAAGACTAAATCGGCAACCACTGTTCGTGATTCCGATGTTGACGGGAAAGGTATATAAAACGGAATTAAAGGATGTATTGTGATGCATCAATGTGCTAGTATGTATAATATGTAATACTTCACCCGTTCCTAAATAAATGCGGACCCACATTTCACGCAATCCAATACACGTTTTTAATCCGTAATAACTCAAATTCCATACAAGTAAAAATTATGAAAATGTGATACTCTAAATCTATGCGATTAAACGAATCCAATAATATCTCACTTGACTATATTTTATCTTATATAATTGTATTAAAAAGTCGAGTCAAAGCTACTTAATGAACAGTAACAAAAGTCAAAACGTGCCATTTAAAAAGGAACGGAGGAAGTATGTGATAGCGATTATTGCAGATGAAAGTGACGATGACACACATGATGCCGAAGAAGTAGAACAAGATGACAATACATCCACATCCCTCGGCGAACACACACAAGGGTGCAGCCAGCCAACGTTTTTTATTAGGTATATCATTCATACAAAATTGTTTATGCAATAGCGCATTTGTGTGACGTTTAATTCGCATGTGAGGGAAAATAATACAGTCATCACCTACCATGAAATGAATATATCGACTAACACAATATTTCATTACGAATCTCAGACATTGAAGAATTCCGTGGAAGCACATTCCCGACTGTACAAGATGCGTATGAGGCCTATTGCATATTTACCCATCAACGTGGATTATCCGTCCGGACACGATACCATCGGAAAGCAGAATTCGACAAGACGATCGTACGGTATATGTTATATTGCTGCAACAAGCAAGGGTACCGTCGTAACAGCGCAATGAATCCCCTAAACCAAGATTCAACGAGTGATAAATATAAGGGGTAAAGTAGCCGGAGCAAAATAAGACACATTGATGAAACTCGTACTGGGTGTGAAGCGATGATTCACTTCAAGTTAGATCTGAAGAAAAAACTGTATGTTGTTCACAAAATGAATGATGTGCACAACCATCCCATGCACGATGCAACGATGAAACATGTATTAAGGTCCAATCGGGTTATCTTAAAACATCATGAGTTAATCGCAAGCCTAGGGGAGAAAGCAGGTTTATCGTTAAATGAGTCATACGGCTTGATCAAAGCGATGGCGGGAGGAACAACGAAAGTTGGTTTTCTTAAATCGGACCTTAAGAATTTGTTGAACAAGAAACGCAGTCGAGTGATGAGGCAGGGGGAAGCACAAACCCTGCTCCAATACATGCAGGATTCGCAGAGGAATGATCCGGGGTTCTACTACGAACTACACATCGATAATGATCGCCAAATAGGTAGCATATTCTGGGCGGATGGCAGAATGCGACATGATTACTCAATGTACGGTGATGCAGGTTCTTTGGATACAACATTCAACACAAATAAAAATTCGCGACCCTTAGGTATGTTCAGTTTGTCGATCAATATGATCTACCATATGTTTTTTTTAATATGGAACATGATGTTAAACGACCATAATTTGTTGCCCATTCAGCTTTGTTTGTCGGTTTCAACAATCACCGAAGTGGAAGTGTGTTTGGTGCTGCATTGCTTGTAGACGAGACACAAGCAAGTTTCGCATGGCTACTGAAGACGTTTTTACGGTGCATGAAGGGTTAGTGAAAAATCAAGTCCCTTAAATATTGTACTGTGCTATAGTGCGGGTATTCATGTGCTAATGTGTGCCAATATTTGTGATAATTGTTTGTGAAGCATGTGTTGTTTGATATGGAGTTGTGTGATATCGATATTGTCACACGTAGCATCAATGTAGGTGCAAAATTACTTACAAAGATTATTTTTGGGTGATATTTTGTGTGCATATTGATAATGGCCAAAATTGACCATTATTTTCAATCTATTTCCGTGTCTAATACGGACATTTGATCGCATTCCGGTCTTATTTAAATAAGAAAGCAGTTGAATTTGACAGATATATGCAAGTTTGTATAAATAATAAGCTGGTATTGAAAAATACAAAAATATTATTATTTTTATTACATTTGTGTTAAAAAATCCAAAAACATGATAAAAATATTAAAAATCCTCCACTTGATTAATTTTGGTTCGTTGTTGTCTATTCGGTGGAACACAGGTTCATTAAATGGAACACAAACAAAATCATTAAGTGGAATAAATATACTTATTTATATTATTTTTATATTTTGATTTATATAATTATAACTTTTATGTTTATTTTTCTGTGATATAATTTATATATTTAAATATTTATAATTTTGGTTTATATATATTCTGTGTCATTAAGTCCACTAATCACTTTTGATTTAAATTAATTGCAGGTTTTAAATTAATTTGGTCCAGTCCAATTTGTTCCATTGCAGGCCCAAGAAGTTAACAATCCAACCCAATTTAATTGAATCCAGCCCACCAACAAATTGGCCCAACACCATTACTACAAGCCCAACTCCAACCAAGACCAATCCAAATCCAAACCCTAACCCTAAACCTAACCCTAATCCGGCGCCGCCATCGCCGCCGGCCGCCGCTCCGGCGATGCTCCGGCGAGCCATCAAACCACCACCCATCGCCACCACCTCGCACCACCACTCCATCTCCCCCAACACCCCAACAGCTGCCCTCCGGCCAGCCCCCACCATTTCCTTCACCCTCTCCAACCCATCTCCGGCCAACAAAACCCCAAGCAACAAAACCCCCAAAATCAAACCAAAACCCTCCAACAGTCCGTCGCACCACCCTCGCCGGACCTCACCACTTTTCCCATCTCTCGCCTCTGTCCGCAGCCATCTCCTCCACCACCGATTCCTCCGCCCTTCGCCGCCTCCGAGCGCCACCAACAGCCCCATTTCCGATTCCCCCATCGCCATGACAGCGCTTCCGTTCCGTCGCCGCCCCCCTCGTCCACCAGTCTCAGATCCAGATCCGGCCAAGAGGAACAAGAAACGAAAAAGAGAAGAAGAAGAATGGGGAGACGGAAGGGAGAAGACAGAAAAAAATTGGAAACTGGAAATGAACAAAAAGAGAGAGGAAAAGAATTGAAGAAGAAAGAAGAAGAAAAATGGTGAAGAAACAGGAATGAAGAAAGAGGAACAAGAAGAACAAGGAAGAAAGAAGAAAAGAACCGAGAGAAAAGAATGTGGGAGGAAAGAGGAGAGAGAAGAAATGAAGAAGGAATAGGGAAGAAACCTGTTACGGCGCTAAACAAAAAAACTGGGTACGACGCTATACCAGTGAGAAAAAAGAGCTACGACGCTATACAAAAGAGCTAAAATGCTAAAATCGAGCACTACGACGCTATACAAAAGAGCTACGACGCTATAGTATAGCGCCGTAAAAGAGGATAGCGCCGTAAATGGGATAGCGTCGTACAGCCAATTTCAAATTTTCCCCATGTGCCTAAATGATTGGGAAGACCTGGGACCTCAGCTCCCGCAGCACATTAAAGCTTTGTCTTTTCTCTCGGGACTCCAGCTCCTGCCCCCTCCCACTCTGTTAACAGGCCTATTGGGCCTAGGGTTTTCTACATCCCCTATAAATAACTGCTATTCTCTCATTGAACAGCAGCCCCCATTTTTGAACAGTGCCAAGTGCTGTTAATGGGTAGCTCATAAAAAAATCAAAAGCATGGCTAAGTGCTGCTGGGTTGCTCCAAAAAATTATAGATAGCTAGTTTAGCTTAATTTATGTAATATAGTTTCCTTTATAGCATTAGTTTAATTTTCTTGTTCTTAGTTTGTAAGTGGATTATTAGATGTAGCTAGCCACTTTTTATATTTTTACAGTTTTTCTTAGAATAAATTTGTGGTTTAAAACATTCAAGTAATGGGTGTGTTTGAACTATTTCTTGGTTTTTAATGTTATACATGAAAAAGGGAATCACCAAAAATCTGTTATGGATTTTCCTTGGCTATTTTTACTGTTTGCTTTATTTTGGGTCTCTTGACCTATTTTTCCTATTACCTTAGTTAGATCTAGTGTTTTATTTTTGCTTTAATAATTGCACAAATATGTAGTGTTCATCCCTTTTTAGATTTATTAGAGTAGCTTATAATTTTATTTTTGCTTAGTGTTGGTTTTTATTACTTTTTATTTTTATTTTATTTTATTTTATTTTTAATTTAATTTAATAGATCTAAAATGTGGATGATACTTATATGTTTGTGCATACTCAAAAACTTGAAAATAGGGTTTTGCAATCGCATAGATTGCATTACCCGACCAACATTTTAGGGTTTGCAATCGCATAGATTGCATTACCCGAACAACAACATTCTGGGCTAGCTACGACGCTACCCGCCCTACGGCGCTATCCTTGGATAGTGTCGTAGGTGAGGTTTAGCGCCGTAGTCATCCAGACTTAAACAAAAATTTGGCCTTACGGCGCTAAACCAACGACGCTATCCTCGGATAGCGTCGTAATTTTTGTTCAGCGTCGTAGGACCCCAAAATACTTCATTTCTCGTAAAAAACCCATCTACGGCGCTATCCTCACGGCGTTATCCTAGGATAGCGCCGTCATTTAATGTTTAGCGCCGTAGCACCTCTCCTTTTTCCAAAAAACTTCTTTCTTCCCCAATTTCTCAAACCACCTACGACGCTACACCTACGACGCTATCCTAGTATAGCGCCGTAAATTAGTGTATAGCGTCGTACACACCCTTTAACCCCAAAATTTCACATCTCTTCCATCAATCCACTACGGCGCTATACCTACGACGCTATCCTAGGATAGCGTCGTAAAATCCGCCTAGCGCCGTAATTGGCATTTTTGCCAAATTTTCCATTTCTCCATTTTCCTCATTTAATTAATTGAACCTTTATATTAATATTTTGAGGTTGAAATCCAATGATCTCAACCCATGATTAATTTGATATAAAGAACTTTGTTCAATTTTCCATTAAAAGACTTTTCTACAAAATAAAATAAAAATTAAACTCTAATGATCTAAGTATATAATCCGGACTGTAATTAATTAATTAATTATGGAATGAGTGATTATTTAGACATAAAGAGTAATTATGGATTTAATTTCATACCCTTGCATGAGAAACCAATGTCTCTCATACAAGATGACCCAAAAATATTTTCTTTTATTTATTCTGTCTTTGCCCGTGGTGTGTGAAACACCTAGTAAGAAATATAACAGACTAACGTTGGCGGGTATTCCCACACGGATAAACTAGCTCGTGGTCTGTATATTAATTACTAGATGTTATTTTGCATGGTCTGGATAGTGGCCGGTGAAAGCCTTGGCGGTTCGTCCATCCGGGATTATAATAGCTGCTCAGCTGACTCCTATCCGGATACAGTTTTCTTTTCTTTATTTTAATTTCAAACCTGAATCTGGAGCTGTAGTAATATTAGATGATATATGCCAATGTTATCTAATAATTATTGCAGTAATAGAACATGTGGGTTCTTATCTAGTTCACAGATAGTGGAGTCTAAGATGACGGCGGCAACTGTCATTTAAGGCATTCCACTGTCTAAAAATCATTCCATCCAAATGAGAGGGGAATTGGACAGCAGATGTTTGCAGTTCACCCAATCGTTTTGCCATCTTTTTAGCCAAAATAAATTCTTCTCATCTCCGGCTATTTCACTTCTGTGTTTCACATTCTGTCTAAACCCGCCTTATATTTTGGGTTATTTAATTTTACATTTCTTTATAAATTTATGCATGATAATATTATGTAAATATTGTGGTCATATTATTTTGGGATCCTTCCCTTGGACATAGAAGTCTTGATTTAAATCAGATGTCTCACAATAAATTTCCAACAAAAATTCATCTATAAAATCCGGATCTGAGTAAGGGATAAATTCTTCAGTTATGACTAATTCACATTCGACTGGGGGTTGATTTTGGGAAATTAGAAGCAGAGTCAGCGATTAGGTCTCATCTAGACTGATAGGATCTGTGTTTTAATTGAGATTCTAGTACCTGTTTAGGGAATGATTTTCAAACATCTATTATTTTCCAAAATTGCTGTGTGTTGGAAATCTGGTATTAAATATCAGACTGAGATGGGGTCCACTTGGATTCAAATACGGTGTGATAGATAATTCTAGAGGAACAATACATAGGCCTTGGTTATTTTCTAAGATAGGGTTGAGTTCCTTTCAACTGCTATCCTCCTCTGCCAATGCCTATTTTTGAGTCCTGAGTGAGTGCATCCGGAACGAACTAATCTATTAGTTCGTTTCATTAGTTTGTATCTCATAACCACCCGACGGGAAGTGAACACTGCGAGCGGTTCACCGAGAATAGGGAATTCTTGATCCACACCCAGTCATTCTGACTGGGGGCTTTCTTTTACTACCAGGGTCAGACTTTCAAAAACCTCCGAGTGATAGGATTTTAAATGCTTTCTTTACCGCTTTCTTTTACCGCTTTCTTTTAACTGCTTTCTATAGAGATCACTCGGTCGTATTGAGAGTTGTGTAACTGCTACTAGGACTGAGAGTTAAGGGATAGTTCAGGGCTTAATTAGAATCTTTGGGCGTGACATGGGGGAATGATGGGAGTACTTGACACTTCAACTAATGATTTGTCAGGTGTTGCTTGTCCACTACAGATAAACAATGTACCTTAGCAATGCATTGCAAGGGTAGTTATGCGTCTGTGGTATCTTAGAATTTATTTTCTTAAGAGCATGTAAACTTTTACTGTAAGTACCTGTAGGGAACATGGTATAGAGAGCATGAGAATTAACTAACTGAAAGGATTATCCCAAGCTAAGATCTGTGTAACAAAATGGAAGTTTAATTGTGTTTCATCTAAATCTTGTCCAATCTTTATTCTTTTCTTCCTGTCCCTTCTGTCACACTTTAAATCTGCTTTCCTAGATTAATGGTAGATAGTTTAGTATAATTTCACCGCTTTCTTAGAATAATTTTATTGCTTTCTTAGATTAAATTTAGAGGTAATAATTAAAATAGGCCACCAGAAGGAGTCATTGCTACTTTTTGGCCACGATATTTTGATTTAGGGAAAATAGCCATTAGAAGGATTTCGGGCCTGAATTTAGGCCATTGGGCTGGAATTCGGGTTGCGATGGCCTAAAAGTGGAAATAACTCCTTCTGGTGGCCTATTTTAGTTTTTTTGAATTATTTTTTATTTTATTTAATCAAAATAAATAATACTCATTCTGTGTCATTATTTATGTTCTACTTTCTTTTTTTCTTGTTCCAATATTTTTTTATTTCCATTTTAAAAATAATTAAATATTAATTACCAAATATACCCATCATATCGCATTAATAAATAAATATATTAAACTTTCAAAAACCCACTACCATTAATAATTCTCATCCAACCTACAACCATATATCAGTAAATCACACATAAATAAATAAATTTAAATTATAAATTCATTACAACCACATTAAATAAATTCTTAAGCTACATTTCTTAACCCTAATACATCCTTGTATTTAATACTAATTATCCCTACATAAAGTACCATGTCTGAAAATTTTGGGATACTTATAATAAAATATATTTATTTTTAATTTATAATTTATTTGAATATGTGTTTGTTTTACTTATTTTATAATATATTTGAATTAATATTTATTTTATTTTATATTACTCCATTCGTCACATTCTTAGTGTTAAAAAAACTTAAAATTTTATATGATATGATTGTAATGAGTTTACAATTTTAATTTATTTATTTTTGTGTGATTTACTGATATGTGGTTGTGAGGTGGACTGGAATTATTATTGGTAAAGAGTAATTTGAAAGTTTAATATATTTATTTATTAATGTAAGGTGATGGGTAGGTTTGACGATTAATATTTAATTATTTTTAAAATAAAAATAAAATAAAAATATTGGAACAAGAAAGGAAAGTAGGACATAAATAATGACACAAAATGAGTATTATTTATTTTAATTACATAAAATAAAAAAATAATTGACAAAAAGTAAAATAGGCCACCAGAAGGAGTCATTTCCATTTTTAGGCCATCGCAGCCCGAATTCCAGCCCAATGGCCTAAATTCAGGCCCGAAATCCTTCTAATGGCTTATGTTCCTAAATCAAAATATCGTGGCCTAAAAGTGGAAATGACTCATTCTGGTGGCCTATTTTAATTATTACATCTTAAATTTAATTCGCTTTCTAGAATAATTTTCTCTGCTTAACTTTAATTGCTTTCATAGCTTAATTTAAATTATGTCAAGTAGTTGGTAATTCAAACACAAACTTGAATTGAGTAACCGAGTGGAAAATCTTAGTAAACGGCGTGGGCCCTGCTTCCATCGCACATCCTCCAGTGAACGATCCGGTACTTACTATAAATACTGCAATTTTTGACTCCGTGCGCTTTCGGGGCACAGTTTCTTAACACGAGTAAATAAAAACGTGACAACCTATAAATATATCCCTAATCCCAACTCCGCCATCATAAATTGATTTCATTAAATAAAATTGAAAACCAGGACTATTATATTTCAGAAAATACTCATGTAGTGGGAACTTGTCAAAAGTTTCATGGCAAGGATCTTCAAGGCACGAAATTGTCAAAAGTTTCATGCCGGGGAGGTCCATAACGCCGTTTGAACTCAAAGTTTCCCCTCATGAGTAATAAAAAGTGAAATATATCCTTAAACCCCTTTCCCATGAATCATAACTCTTTTCATTCAACAAATTTAACCTGGGATATTTTAGAAAATACTCGTGTGACGAAATTGTCAAAAGTTTCACATATCAATAAGTGTTATGTGCTGAGCTTCAGTTAGTATTGTGATAATGTAACATGTATGATGTGATATTGCATGTGTTCTGAAAATTAGATCTGCTATTCTGGTGGCATGTTTTTTGTGTGCTGTATACATACTTATATTGTGATACTATTACGCGTTAGTTGTGCTGCTTTATACATATTATTGTGCAGGTACACCACCAAAGAGTATAATGACTGACCAAGATCCGGCAATCGCAGCTGCCATACGGTCTGTGCTTCCGGATTCATACCATGGCCTTTGCACATGGCATATATTAGAGAACGCAAAAAAAAAACCTCAGTAAGCGATACACAAAAAGGTTTGGCTCCAATACATGCTCGTCTACATATGTACATGTCTACTTCAATGCATCAATTGTAATAATGTATCTTTGCACCGGTTTAGGTTTGCAGAATACTTCAATGTACTCTTGTACAAGGTGATGAATGAAGAGAATTTCATGAAGCATTGGAATGAAATGATTAAGGGATGTTTTGATGGGGTTCCACATCGTTGGCTTGATGGTATTTTCACCTTGCGTAAACAT